>JAROOI010000033.1:725000-1007500 GCA_030578255.1 Tiaroga cobitis
ATAATATAAGATTTATTGCCTTTACATGACTTCAAGTTCTCATTACAAAAGCTGTTTGTCAGAAGTGGGATTTGAACCCTCGCCTTCATTCGGAGACCAGAATTCTCCACAACTGAGAAGGTTGATATTCCTTGAATCTGGCGCCTTAGAACACTCGGCCATCCTGACACTTAAATTTCTTTGATAAGCTCAGTAATATCACCGTCTATGGTTACATACATACAAAAATAACATGGGATGTATTTCCTTTACATGAATTCAAGTTCTCATTACAAAAGCTCTTTTTCAGAAGTGTGATTTGAACCCACGCCTCCATTCAGAGACCAGAATTCTCCTCAACGGAGAAAGTTGATATTCCTTGAGTCTGGCGCCTTATACCACTCGGCCATCCTGGCACATACAGCTAACTTTGTTAAGGTCAGTCATATCACTGTCCATGATTAAATACATACAAAATAATATAAGATTTATTGCCTTTACATTAATTCAAGTTCTCATTACAAAAGCTCTTTGTCAGAAGTGGGATTTGAACCCACGCCTCCATTTGGAGACCAGAATTCTCAACAACTGAGAAGGTTGATATTCCTTGAGTCTGGCGCCTTAGACCACTCGGCCATCCTGACACTTAAGTATCTGTGCTAAGCTCAGTCATTAACTGTCTATGGATAAATACATACAAAAATAATATAAAATGTATTTCCTTTACATGAATTCAAGTTCTCATTACAAAAGCTCTTTGTCAGAAGTGGGATTTGAACCCACGCCTCCATTCGGAGACCAGAATTCTCCACAACGGAGAAGGTTGATATTCCTTGAGTCTGGCGCCTTAGACCACTCGGCCATCCTGACACATACAGCTAACTTTGTTAAGCTAAGATACAAAAATAATATAAAATGTATTTCCTTTACATGAATTCAAGTTCTCATTACAAAAGCTCTTTGTCAGAAGTGGGATTTGAACCCACGCCTCCATTCGGAGACCAGAATTCTCCACAACTGAGAAGGTTGATATTCCTTGAGCCTGGCGCTTTAGAACACTCGGCCATCCTGACAGATAAATGTCTTTGATAAGCTCAGTAATATCACCGTCTATGGTTACATACATACAAAAATAACATAGGATGTATTTCCTTTACATGAATTCAAGTTCTTATTACAAAAGCTCTTTGTCAGAAGTGGGATTTGAACCCACGCCTCCATTCGGAGACCAGAATTCTCCACAACGGAGAAGGTTGATATTCCTTGAGTCTGGCGCCTTAGACCACTCGGCCATCCTGACACATACAGCTAACTTTGTTAAGGTCAGTCATATCACTGTCCATGGTTAAATACATACAAAAATAATATAAGATTTATTGCCTTTACATGACTTCAAGTTCTCATTACAAAAGCTGTTTGTCAGAAGTGGGATTTGAACCCTCGCCTTCATTCGGAGACCAGAATTCTCAACAACTGAGAAGGTTGATATTCCTTGAATCTGGCGCCTTAGAACACTCGGCCATCCTGACACATAAATGTCTTTGATAAGCTCAGTAATATCACCGTCTATGGTTACATACATACAAAAATAACATAAGATGTATTTCCTTTACATGAATTCAAGTTCTTATTACAAAAGCTCTTTGTCAGAAGTGGGATTTGAACCCACGCCTCCATTCGGAGACCAGAATTCTCCACAACGGAGAAGGTTGATATTCCTTGAGTCTGGCGCCTTAGACCACTCGGCCATCCTGACACATACAGCTAACTTTGTTAAGCTCAGTCATATAACTGTCTATGGTTAAATACATGCAAAAGTAATATAAGATTTATTGCCTTTACAT
The DNA here is from genome assembly GCA_030578255.1 of Tiaroga cobitis. Classification (NCBI taxonomy): domain Eukaryota; kingdom Metazoa; phylum Chordata; class Actinopteri; order Cypriniformes; family Leuciscidae; genus Tiaroga; species Tiaroga cobitis. The sequence continues at coordinate 726,824 of JAROOI010000033.1, forward strand.
TAATTCAAGTTCTCATTACAAAAGCTCTTTATCAGAAGTGGGATTTGAACCCACGCCTCCATTCGGAGACCAGAATTCTCCACAACTGAGAAGGTTGATATTCCTTGAGCCTGGCGCTTTAGAAAACTCGGCCATCCTGACACATAAATGTCTTTGATAAGCTCAGTAATATCACCGTCTATGGTTACATACATACAAAAATAACATGGGATGTATTTCCTTTACATGAATTCAAGTTCTCATTACAAAAACTCTTTGACAGAAGTGGGATTTGAACCCACGCCTCCATTCGGAGACCAGAATTCTCCACAACGGAGAAGGTTGATATTCCTTGAGTCTGGCGCCTTAGACCACTCGGCCATCCTGACACATACAGCTAACTTTGTTAAGGTCAGTCATATCACTGTCCATGGTTAAATACATACAAAAATAATATAAGATTTATTGCCTTTACATGACTTCAAGTTCTCATTACAAAAGCTGTTTGTCAGAAGTGGGATTTGAACCCTCGCCTTCATTCGGAGACCAGAATTCTCCACAACTGAGAAGGTTGATATTCCTTGAATCTGGCGCCTTAGAACACTCGGCCATCCTGACACTTAAATATCTTTGATAAGCTCAGTAATATCACCGTCTATGGTTACATACATACAAAAATAACATGGGATGTATTTCCTTTACATGAATTCAAGTTCTCATTACAAAAGCTCTTTTTCAGAAGTGGGATTTGAACCCACGCCTCCATTTGGAGACCAGAATTCTCAACAACTGAGAAGGTTGATATTCCTTGAGTCTGGCGCCTTAGACCACTCGGCCATCCTGACACTTAAGTATCTGTGCTAAGCTCAGTCATTAACTGTCTATGGATAAATACATACAAAAATAATATAAAATGTATTTCCTTTACATGAATTCAAGTTCTCATTACAAAAGCTCTTTGTCAGAAGTGGGATTTGAACCCACGCCTCCATTCGGAGACCAGAATTCTCCACAACGGAGAAGGTTGATTTTCCTTGACTCTGGCGCCTTAGACCACTCGGCCATCCTGACACATACAGCTAACTTTGTTAAGGTCAGTCATATCACTGTCCATGATTAAATACATACAAAATAATATAAGATTTATTGCCTTTACATTAATTCAAGTTCTCATTACAAAAGCTCTTTGTCAGAAGTGGGATTTGAACCCACGCCTCCATTTGGAGACCAGAATTCTCAACAACTGAGAAGGTTGATATTCCTTGAGTCTGGCGCCTTAGACCACTCGGCCATCCTGACACTTAAGTATCCGTGCTAAGCTCAGTCATTAACTGTCTATGGATAAATACATACAAAAATAATATAAAATGTATTTCCTTTACATGAATTCAAGTTCTCATTACAAAAGCTCTTTGTCAGAAGTGGGATTTGAACCCACGCCTCCATTCGGAGACCAGAATTCTCCACAACGGAGAAGGTTGATATTGCTTGAGTCTGGCGCCTTAGACCACTCGGCCATCCTGACACATACAGCTAACTTTGTTAAGCTAAGTCATATAACTGTCTATGGTTAAATACATGCAAAAGTAATATAAGATTTATTGCCTTTACATTAATTCAAGTTCTCATTACAAAAGCTCTTTATCAGAAGTGGGATTTGAACCCACGCCTCCATTTGGAGACCAGAATTCTCAACAACTGAGAAGGTTGATATTCCTTGAGTCTGGCGCCTTAGACCACTCGGCCATCCTGACACTTAAGTATCCGTGCTAAGCTCAGTCATTAACTGTCTATGGATAAATACATACAAAAATAATATAAAATGTATTTCCTTTACATGAATTCAAGTTCTCATTACAAAAGCTGTTTCTCAGAAGTGGGATTTGAACCCACGCCTCCATTCGGAGACCAGAATTCTCAACAACGGAGAAGGTTGATATTCCTTGAGTCTGGCGCCTTAGACCACTCGGCCATCCTGACACATACAGCTAACTTTGTTAAGGTCAGTCATATCACTGTCCATGGTTAAATACATACAAAAATAATATAAGATTTATTGCCTTTACATGACTTCAAGTTCTCATTACAAAAGCTGTTTGTCAGAAGTGGGATTTGAACCCTCGCCTTCATTCGGAGACCAGAATTCTCCACAACTGAGAAGGTTGATATTCCTTGAATCTGGCGCCTTAGAACACTCGGCCATCCTGACACTTAAATATCTTTGATAAGCTCAGTAATATCACCGTCTATGGTTACATACATACAAAAATAACATGGGATGTATTTCCTTTACATGAATTCAAGTTCTCATTACAAAAGCTCTTTTTCAGAAGTGTGATTTGAACCCACGCCTCCATTCAGAGACCAGAATTCTCCTCAACGGAGAAAATTGATATTCCTTGAGTCTGGCGCCTTATACCACTCGGCCATCCTGGCACATACAGCTAACTTTGTTAAGGTCAGTCATATCACTGTCCATGATTAAATACATACAAAATAATATAAGATTTATTGCCTTTACATTAATTCAAGTTCTCATTACAAAAGCTCTTTGTCAGAAGTGGGATTTGAACCCACGCCTCCATTTGGAGACCAGAATTCTCAACAACTGAGAAGGTTGATATTCCTTGAGTCTGGCGCCTTAGACCACTCGGCCATCCTGACACTTAAGTATCTGTGCTAAGCTCAGTCATTAACTGTCTATGGATAAATACATACAAAAATAATATAAAATGTATTTCCTTTACATGAATTCAAGTTCTCATTACAAAAGCTCTTTGTCAGAAGTGGGATTTGAACCCACGCCTCCATTCGGAGACCAGAATTCTCCACAACGGAGAAGGTTGATATTCCTTGAGTCTGGCGCCTTAGACCACTCGGCCATCCTGACACATACAGCTAACTTTGTTAAGGTCAGTCATATCACTGTCCATGATTAAATACATACAAAATAATATAAGATTTATTGCCTTTACATTAATTCAAGTTCTCATTACAAAAGCTCTTTGTCAGAAGTGGGATTTGAACCCACGCCTCCATTTGGAGACCAGAATTCTCAACAACTGAGAAGGTTGATATTCCTTGAGTCTGGCGCCTTAGACCACTCGGCCATCCTGACACTTAAGTATCCGTGCTAAGCTCAGTCATTAACTGTCTATGGATAAATACATACAAAAATAATATAAAATGTATTTCCTTTACATGAATTCAAGTTCTCATTACAAAAGCTCTTTGTCAGAAGTGGGATTTGAACCCACGCCTCCATTCGGAGACCAGAATTCTCCACAACGGAGAAGGTTGATATTCCTTGAGTCTGGCGCCTTAGACCACTCGGCCATCCTGACACTTAAGTATCCGTGCTAAGCTCAGTCATTAACTGTCTATGGATAAATACATACAAAAATAATATAAAATGTATTTCCTTTACATGAATTCAAGTTCTCATTACAAAAGCTGTTTCTCAGAAGTGGGATTTGAACCCACGCCTCCATTCGGAGACCAGAATTCTCCACAACGGAGAAGGTTGATATTCCTTGAGTCTGGCGCCTTAGACCACTCGGCCATCCTGACACATACAGCTAACTTTGTTAAGGTCAGTCATATCACTGTCCATGGTTAAATACATACAAAAATAATATAAGATTTATTGCCTTTACATGACTTCAAGTTCTCATTACAAAAGCTGTTTGTCAGAAGTGGGATTTGAACCCTCGCCTTCATTCGGAGACCAGAATACTCCACAACTGAGAAGGTTGATATTCCTTGAATCTGGCGCCTTAGAACACTCGGCCATCCTGACACTTAAATATCTTTGATAAGCTCAGTAATATCACCGTCTATGGTTACATACATACAAAAATAACATGGGATGTATTTCCTTTACATGAATTCAAGTTCTCATTACAAAAGCTCTTTTTCAGAAGTGTGATTTGAACCCACGCCTCCATTCAGAGACCAGAATTCTCCTCAACGGAGAAAGTTGATATTCCTTGAGTCTGGCGCCTTATACCACTCGGCCATTCTGGCACATACAGCTAACTTTGTTAAGGTCAGTCATATCACTGTCCATGATTAAATACATACAAAATAATATAAGATTTATTGCCTTTACATTAATTCAAGTTCTCATTACAAAAGCTCTTTGTCAGAAGTGGGATTTGAACCCACGCCTCCATTTGGAGACCAGAATTCTCAACAACTGAGAAGGTTGATATTCCTTGAGTCTGGCGCCTTAGACCACTCGGCCATCCTGACACTTAAGTATCTGTGCTAAGCTCAGTCATTAACTGTCTATGGATAAATACATACAAAAATAATATAAAATGTATTTCCTTTACATGAATTCAAGTTCTCATTACAAAAGCTCTTTGTCAGAAGTGGGATTTGAACCCACGCCTCCATTCGGAGACCAGAATTCTCCACAACGGAGAAGGTTGATATTCCTTGAGTCTGGCGCCTTAGACCACTCGGCCATCCTGACACATACAGCTAACTTTGTTAAGGTCAGTCATATCACTGTCCATGATTAAATACATACAAAATAATATAAGATTTATTGCCTTTACATTAATTCAAGTTCTCATTACAAAAGCTCTTTGTCAGAAGTGGGATTTGAACCCACGCCTCCATTTGGAGACCAGAATTCTCAACAACTGAGAAGGTTGATATTCCTTGAGTCTGGCGCCTTAGACCACTCGGCCATCCTGACACTTAAGTATCTGTGCTAAGCTCAGTCATTAACTGTCTATGGATAAATACATACAAAAATAATATAAAATGTATTTCCTTTACATGAATTCAAGTTCTCATTACAAAAGCTCTTTGTCAGAAGTGGGATTTGAACCCACGCCTCCATTCGGAGACCAGAATTCTCCACAACGGAGAAGGTTGATATTCCTTGAGTCTGGCGCCTTAGACCACTCGGCCATCCTGACACATACAGCTAACTTTGTTAAGCTAAGTCATATAACTGTCTATGGTTAAATACATGCAAAAGTAATATAAGATTTATTGCCTTTACATTAATTCAAGTTCTCATTACAAAAGCTCTTTATCAGAAGTGGGATTTGAACCCACGCCTCCATTTGGAGACCAGAATTCTCAACAACTGAGAAGGTTGATATTCCTTGAGTCTGGCGCCTTAGACCACTCGGCCATCCTGACACGTAAGTATCCGTGCTAAGCTCAGTCATTAACTGTCTATGGATAAATACATACAAAAATAATATAAAATGTATTTCCTTTACATGAATTCAAGTTCTCATTACAAAAGCTGTTTGTCAGAAGTGGGATTTGAACCCACGCCTCCATTCGGAGACCAGAATTCTCCACAACTGAGAAGGTTGATATTCCTTGAGCCTGGCGCTTTAGAACACTCGGCCATCCTGACAGATAAATGTCTTTGATAAGCTCAGTAATATCACCGTCTATGGTTACATACATACAAAAATAACATAGGATGTATTTCCTTTACATGAATTCAAGTTCTTATTACAAAAGCTCTTTGTCAGAAGTGGGATTTGAACCCACGCCTCCATTCGGAGACCAGAATTCTCCACAACGGAGAAGGTTGATATTCCTTGAGTCTGGCGCCTTAGACCACTCGGCCATCCTGACACATACAGCTAACTTTGTTAAGGTCAGTCATATCACTGTCCATGGTTAAATACATAAAATTAATAATATAAGATTTATTGCCTTTACATGACTTCAAGTTCTCATTACAAAAGCTGTTTGTCAGAAGTGGGATTTGAACCCTCGCCTTCATTCGGAGACCAGAATTTTTTCCACAACTGAGAAGGTTGATATTCCTTGAATCTGGCGCTTTAGAACACTCGGCCATCCTGACACTTAAATATCTTTGATAAGCTCAGTAATATCACCGTCTATGGTTACATACATACAAAAATAACATGGGATGTATTTCCTTTACATGAATTCAAGTTCTCATTACAAAAGCTCTTTTTCAGAAGTGGGATTTGAACCCACGCCTCCATTTGGAGACCAGAATTCTCAACAACTGAGAAGGTTGATATTCCTTGAGTCTGGCGCCTTAGACCACTCGGCCATCCTGACACTTAAGTATCTGTGCTAAGCTCAGTCATTAACTGTCTATGGATAAATACATACAAAAATAATATAAAATGTATTTCCTTTACATGAATTCAAGTTCTCATTACAAAAGCTCTTTGTCAGAAGTGGGATTTGAACCCACGCCTCCATTCGGAGACCAGAATTCTCCACAACGGAGAAGGTTGATTTTCCTTGAGTCTGGCGCCTTAGACCACTCGGCCATCCTGACACATACAGCTAACTTTGTTAAGGTCAGTCATATCACTGTCCATGATTAAATACATACAAAATAATATAAGATTTATTGCCTTTACATTAATTCAAGTTCTCATTACAAAAGCTCTTTGTCAGAAGTGGGATTTGAACCCACGCCTCCATTTGGAGACCAGAATTCTCAACAACTGAGAAGGTTGATATTCCTTGAGTCTGGCGCCTTAGACCACTCGGCCATCCTGACACTTAAGTATCCGTGCTAAGCTCAGTCATTAACTGTCTATGGATAAATACATACAAAAATAATATAAAATGTATTTCCTTTACATGAATTCAAGTTCTCATTACAAAAGCTCTTTGTCAGAAGTGGGATTTGAACCCACGCCTCCATTCGGAGACCAGAATTCTCCACAACGGAGAAGGTTGATATTCCTTGAGTCTGGCGCCTTAGACCACTCGGCCATCCTGACACATACAGCTAACTTTGTTAAGCTAAGTCATATAACTGTCTATGGTTAAATACATGCAAAAGTAATATAAGATTTATTGCCTTTACATTAATTCAAGTTCTCATTACAAAAGCTCTTTATCAGAAGTGGGATTTGAACCCACGCCTCCATTTGGAGACCAGAATTCTCAACAACTGAGAAGGTTGATATTCCTTGAGTCTGGCGCCTTAGACCACTCGGCCATCCTGACACTTAAGTATCCGTGCTAAGCTCAGTCATTAACTGTCTATGGATAAATACATACAAAAATAATATAAAATGTATTTCCTTTACATGAATTCAAGTTCTCATTACAAAAGCTGTTTCTCAGAAGTGGGATTTGAACCCACGCCTCCATTCGGAGACCAGAATTCTCCACAACGGAGAAGGTTGATATTCCTTGAGTCTGGCGCCTTAGACCACTCGGCCATCCTGACACATACAGCTAACTTTGTTAAGGTCAGTCATATCACTGTCCATGGTTAAATACATACAAAAATAATATAAGATTTATTGCCTTTACATGACTTCAAGTTCTCATTACAAAAGCTGTTTGTCAGAAGTGGGATTTGAACCCTCGCCTTCATTCGGAGACCAGAATTCTCCACAACTGAGAAGGTTGATATTCCTTGAATCTGGCGCCTTAGAACACTCGGCCATCCTGACACTTAAATATCTTTGATAAGCTCAGTAATATCACCGTCTATGGTTACATACATACAAAAATAACATGGGATGTATTTCCTTTACATGAATTCAAGTTCTCATTACAAAAGCTCTTTTTCAGAAGTGTGATTTGAACCCACGCCTCCATTCAGAGACCAGAATTCTCCTCAACGGAGAAAGTTGATATTCCTTGAGTCTGGCGCCTTATACCACTCGGCCATCCTGGCACATACAGCTAACTTTGTTAAGGTCAGTCATATCACTGTCCATGATTAAATACATACAAAATAATATAAGATTTATTGCCTTTACATTAATTCAAGTTCTCATTACAAAAGCTCTTTGTCAGAAGTGGGATTTGAACCCAAGCCTCCATTTGGAGACCAGAATTCTCAACAACTGAGAAGGTTGATATTCCTTGAGTCTGGCGCCTTAGACCACTCGGCCATCCTGACACTTAAGTATCTGTGCTAAGCTCAGTCATTAACTGTCTATGGATAAATACATACAAAAATAATATAAAATGTATTTCCTTTACATGAATTCAAGTTCTCATTACAAAAGCTCTTTGTCAGAAGTGGGATTTGAACCCACGCCTCCATTCGGAGACCAGAATTCTCCACAACGGAGAAGGTTGATATTCCTTGAGTCTGGCGCCTTAGACCACTCGGCCATCCTGACACATACTGCTAACTTTGTTAAGGTCAGTCATATCACTGTCCATGATTAAATACATACAAAATAATATAAGATTTATTGCCTTTACATTAATTCAAGTTCTCATTACAAAAGCTCTTTGTCAGAAGTGGGATTTGAACCCACGCCTCCATTTGGAGACCAGAATTCTCAACAACTGAGAAGGTTGATATTCCTTGAGTCTGGCGCCTTAGACCACTCGGCCATCCTGACACTTAAGTATCCGTGCTAAGCTCAGTCATTAACTGTCTATGGATAAATACATACAAAAATAATATAAAATGTATTTCCTTTACATGAATTCAAGTTCTCATTACAAAAGCCCTTTGTCAGAAGTGGGATTTGAACCCACGCCTCCATTCGGAGACCAGAATTCTCCACAACGGAGAAGGTTGATATTCCTTGAGTCTGGCGCCTTAGACCACTCGGCCATCCTGACACTTAAGTATCCGTGCTAAGCTCAGTCATTAACTGTCTATGGATAAATACATACAAAAATAATATAAAATGTATTTCCTTTACATGAATTCAAGTTCTCATTACAAAAGCTGTTTCTCAGAAGTGGGATTTGAACCCACGCCTCCATTCGGAGACCAGAATTCTCCACAACGGAGAAGGTTGATATTCCTTGAGTCTGGCGCCTTAGACCACTCGGCCATCCTGACACATACAGCTAACTTTGTTAAGGTCAGTCATATCACTGTCCATGGTTAAATACATACAAAAATAATATAAGATTTATTGCCTTTACATGACTTCAAGTTCTCATTACAAAAGCTGTTTGTCAGAAGTGGGATTTGAACCCTCGCCTTCATTCGGAGACCAGAATTCTCCACAACTGAGAAGGTTGATATTCCTTGAATCTGGCGCCTTAGAACACTCGGCCATCCTGACACTTAAATATCTTTGATAAGCTCAGTAATATCACCGTCTATGGTTACATACATACAAAAATAACATGGGATGTATTTCCTTTACATGAATTCAAGTTCTCATTACAAAAGCTCTTTTTCAGAAGTGTGATTTGAACCCACGCCTCCATTCAGAGACCAGAATTCTCCTCAACGGAGAAAGTTGATATTCCTTGAGTCTGGCGCCTTATACCACTCGGCCATCCTGGCACATACAGCTAACTTTGTTAAGGTCAGTCATATCACTGTCCATGATTAAATACATACAAAATAATATAAGATTTATTGCCTTTACATTAATTCAAGTTCTCATTACAAAAGCTCTTTGTCAGAAGTGGGATTTGAACCCACGCCTCCATTTGGAGACCAGAATTCTCAACAACTGAGAAGGTTGATATTCCTTGAGTCTGGCGCCTTAGACCACTCGGCCATCCTGACACTTAAGTATCTGTGCTAAGCTCAGTCATTAACTGTCTATGGATAAATACATACAAAAATAATATAAAATGTATTTCCTTTACATGAATTCAAGTTCTCATTACAAAAGCTCTTTGTCAGAAGTGGGATTTGAACCCACGCCTCCATTCGGAGACCAGAATTCTCCACAACGGAGAAGGTTGATATTCCTTGAGTCTGGCGCCTTAGACCACTCGGCCATCCTGACACATACAGCTAACTTTGTTAAGGTCAGTCATATCACTGTCCATGATTAAATACATACAAAATAATATAAGATTTATTGCCTTTACATTAATTCAAGTTCTCATTACAAAAGCTCTTTGTCAGAAGTGGGATTTGAACCCACGCCTCCATTTGGAGACCAGAATTCTCAACAACTGAGAAGGTTGATATTCCTTGAGTCTGGCGCCTTAGACCACTCGGCCATCCTGACACTTAAGTATCTGTGCTAAGCTCAGTCATTAACTGTCTATGGATAAATACATACAAAAATAATATAAAATGTATTTCCTTTACATGAATTCAAGTTCTCATTACAAAAGCTCTTTGTCAGAAGTGGGATTTGAACCCACGCCTCCATTCGGAGACCAGAATTCTCCACAACGGAGAAGGTTGATATTCCTTGAGTCTGGCGCCTTAGACCACTCGGCCATCCTGACACATACAGCTAACTTTGTTAAGCTAAGTCATATAACTGTCTATGGTTAAATACATGCAAAAGTAATATAAGATTTATTGCCTTTACATTAATTCAAGTTCTCATTACAAAAGCTCTTTATCAGAAGTGGGATTTGAACCCACGCCTCCATTTGGAGACCAGAATTCTCAACAACTGAGAAGGTTGATATTCCTTGAGTCTGGCGCCTTAGACCACTCGGCCATCCTGACACGTAAGTATCCGTGCTAAGCTCAGTCATTAACTGTCTATGGATAAATACATACAAAAATAATATAAAATGTATTTCCTTTACATGAATTCAAGTTCTCATTACAAAAGCTGTTTGTCAGAAGTGGGATTTGAACCCACGCCTCCATTCGGAGACCAGAATTCTCCACAACTGAGAAGGTTGATATTCCTTGAGCCTGGCGCTTTAGAACACTCGGCCATCCTGACAGATAAATGTCTTTGATAAGCTCAGTAATATCACCGTCTATGGTTACATACATACAAAAATAACATAGGATGTATTTCCTTTACATGAATTCAAGTTCTTATTACAAAAGCTCTTTGTCAGAAGTGGGATTTGAACCCACGCCTCCATTCGGAGACCAGAATTCTCCACAACGGAGAAGGTTGATATTCCTTGAGTCTGGCGCCTTAGACCACTCGGCCATCCTGACACATACAGCTAACTTTGTTAAGGTCAGTCATATCACTGTCCATGGTTAAATACATAAAATTAATAATATAAGATTTATTGCCTTTACATGACTTCAAGTTCTCATTACAAAAGCTGTTTGTCAGAAGTGGGATTTGAACCCTCGCTTTCATTCGGAGACCAGAATTTTTTCCACAACTGAGAAGGTTGATATTCCTTGAATCTGGCGCCTTAGAACACTCGGCCATCCTGACACTTAAATATCTTTGATAAGCTCAGTAATATCACCGTCTATGGTTACATACATACAAAAATAACATGGGATGTATTTCCTTTACATGAATTCAAGTTCTCATTACAAAAGCTCTTTTTCAGAAGTGGGATTTGAACCCACGCCTCCATTTGGAGACCAGAATTCTCAACAACTGAGAAGGTTGATATTCCTTGAGTCTGGCGCCTTAGACCACTCGGCCATCCTGACACTTAAGTATCTGTGCTAAGCTCAGTCATTAACTGTCTATGGATAAATACATACAAAAATAATATAAAATGTATTTCCTTTACATGAATTCAAGTTCTCATTACAAAAGCTCTTTGTCAGAAGTGGGATTTGAACCCACGCCTCCATTCGGAGACCAGAATTCTCCACAACGGAGAAGGTTGATTTTCCTTGAGTCTGGCGCCTTAGACCACTCGGCCATCCTGACACATACAGCTAACTTTGTTAAGGTCAGTCATATCACTGTCCATGATTAAATACATACAAAATAATATAAGATTTATTGCCTTTACATTAATTCAAGTTCTCATTACAAAAGCTCTTTGTCAGAAGTGGGATTTGAACCCACGCCTCCATTTGGAGACCAGAATTCTCAACAACTGAGAAGGTTGATATTCCTTGAGTCTGGCGCCTTAGACCACTCGGCCATCCTGACACTTAAGTATCCGTGCTAAGCTCAGTCATTAACTGTCTATGGATAAATACATACAAAAATAATATAAAATGTATTTCCTTTACATGAATTCAAGTTCTCATTACAAAAGCTCTTTGTCAGAAGTGGGATTTGAACCCACGCCTCCATTCGGAGACCAGAATTCTCCACAACGGAGAAGGTTGATATTCCTTGAGTCTGGCGCCTTAGACCACTCGGCCATCCTGACACATACAGCTAACTTTGTTAAGCTAAGTCATATAACTGTCTATGGTTAAATACATGCAAAAGTAATATAAGATTTATTGCCTTTACATTAATTCAAGTTCTCATTACAAAAGCTCTTTATCAGAAGTGGGATTTGAACCCACGCCTCCATTTGGAGACCAGAATTCTCAACAACTGAGAAGGTTGATATTCCTTGAGTCTGGCGCCTTAGACCACTCGGCCATCCTGACACTTAAGTATCCGTGCTAAGCTCAGTCATTAACTGTCTATGGATAAATACATACAAAAATAATATAAAATGTATTTCCTTTACATGAATTCAAGTTCTCATTACAAAAGCTGTTTCTCAGAAGTGGGATTTGAACCCACGCCTCCATTCGGAGACCAGAATTCTCCACAACGGAGAAGGTTGATATTCCTTGAGTCTGTCGCCTTAGACCACTCGGCCATCCTGACACATACAGCTAACTTTGTTAAGGTCAGTCATATCACTGTCCATGGTTAAATACATACAAAAATAATATAAGATTTATTGCCTTTACATGACTTCAAGTTCTCATTACAAAAGCTGTTTGTCAGAAGTGGGATTTGAACCCTCGCCTTCATTCGGAGACCAGAATTCTCCACAACTGAGAAGGTTGATATTCCTTGAATCTGGCGCCTTAGAACACTCGGCCATCCTGACACTTAAATATCTTTGATAAGCTCAGTAATATCACCGTCTATGGTTACATACATACAAAAATAACATGGGATGTATTTCCTTTACATGAATTCAAGTTCTCATTACAAAAGCTCTTTTTCAGAAGTGTGATTTGAACCCACGCCTCCATTCAGAGACCAGAATTCTCCTCAACGGAGAAAGTTGATATTCCTTGAGTCTGGCGCCTTATACCACTCGGCCATCCTGGCACATACAGCTAACTTTGTTAAGGTCAGTCATATCACTGTCCATGATTAAATACATACAAAATAATATAAGATTTATTGCCTTTACATTAATTCAAGTTCTCATTACAAAAGCTCTTTGTCAGAAGTGGGATTTGAACCCACGCCTCCATTTGGAGACCAGAATTCTCAACAACTGAGAAGGTTGATATTCCTTGAGTCTGGCGCCTTAGACCACTCGGCCATCCTGACACTTAAGTATCTGTGCTAAGCTCAGTCATTAACTGTCTATGGATAAATACATACAAAAATAATATAAAATGTATTTCCTTTACATGAATTCAAGTTCTCATTACAAAAGCTCTTTGTCAGAAGTGGGATTTGAACCCACGCCTCCATTCGGAGACCAGAATTCTCCACAACGGAGAAGGTTGATATTCCTTGAGTCTGGCGCCTTAGACCACTCGGCCATCCTGACACATACAGCTAACTTTGTTAAGGTCAGTCATATCACTGTCCATGATTAAATACATACAAAATAATATAAGATTTATTGCCTTTACATTAATTCAAGTTCTCATTACAAAAGCTCTTTGTCAGAAGTGGGATTTGAACCCACGCCTCCATTTGGAGACCAGAATTCTCAACAACTGAGAAGGTTGATATTCCTTGAGTCTGGCGCCTTAGACCACTCGGCCATCCTGACACTTAAGTATCTGTGCTAAGCTCAGTCATTAACTGTCTATGGATAAATACATACAAAAATAATATAAAATGTATTTCCTTTACATGAATTCAAGTTCTCATTACAAAAGCTCTTTGTCAGAAGTGGGATTTGAACCCACGCCTCCATTCGGAGACCAGAATTCTCCACAACGGAGAAGGTTGATATTCCTTGAGTCTGGCGCCTTAGACCACTCGGCCATCCTGACACATACAGCTAACTTTGTTAAGCTAAGTCATATAACTGTCTATGGTTAAATACATGCAAAAGTAATATAAGATTTATTGCCTTTACATTAATTCAAGTTCTCATTACAAAAGCTCTTTATCAGAAGTGGGATTTGAACCCACGCCTCAATTTGGAGACCAGAATTCTCAACAACTGAGAAGGTTGATATTCCTTGAGTCTGGCGCCTTAGACCACTCGGCCATCCTGACACGTAAGTATCCGTGCTAAGCTCAGTCATTAACTGTCTATGGATAAATACATACAAAAATAATATAAAATGTATTTCCTTTACATGAATTCAAGTTCTCATTACAAAAGCTGTTTGTCAGAAGTGGGATTTGAACCCACGCCTCCATTCGGAGACCAGAATTCTCCACAACTGAGAAGGTTGATATTCCTTGAGCCTGGCGCTTTAGAACACTCGGCCATCCTGACAGATAAATGTCTTTGATAAGCTCAGTAATATCACCGTCTATGGTTACATACATACAAAAATAACATAGGATGTATTTCCTTTACATGAATTCAAGTTCTTATTACAAAAGCTCTTTGTCAGAAGTGGGATTTGAACCCACGCCTCCATTCGGAGACCAGAATTCTCCACAACGGAGAAGGTTGATATTCCTTGAGTCTGGCGCCTTAGACCACTCGGCCATCCTGACACATACAGCTAACTTTGTTAAGGTCAGTCATATCACTGTCCATGGTTAAATACATAAAATTAATAATATAAGATTTATTGCCTTTACATGACTTCAAGTTCTCATTACAAAAGCTGTTTGTCAGAAGTGGGATTTGAACCCTCGCCTTCATTCGGAGACCAGAATTTTTTCCACAACTGAGAAGGTTGATATTCCTTGAATCTGGCGCCTTAGAACACTCGGCCATCCTGACACTTAAATATCTTTGATAAGCTCAGTAATATCACCGTCTATGGTTACATACATACAAAAATAACATGGGATGTATTTCCTTTACATGAATTCAAGTTCTCATTACAAAAGCTCTTTTTCAGAAGTGTGATTTGAACCCACGCCTCCATTCAGAGACCAGAATTCTCCTCAACGGAGAAAGTTGATATTCCTTGAGCCTGGCGCCTTATACCACTCGGCCATCCTGGCACATACAGCTAACTTTGTTAAGGTCAGTCATATCACTGTCCATGATTAAATACATACAAAATAATATAAGATTTATTGCCTTTACATTAATTCAAGTTCTCATTACAAAAGCTCTTTGTCAGAAGTGGGATTTGAACCCACGCCTCCATTTGGAGACCAGAATTCTCAACAACTAAGAAGGTTGATATTCCTTGAGTCTGGCGCCTTAGACCACTCGGCCATCCTGACACTTAAGTATCCGTGCTAAGCTCAGTCATTGACTGTTTATGGATAAATACATACAAAAATAATATAAAATGTATTTCCTTTACATGAATTCAAGTTCTCATTACAAAAGCTCTTTTTCAGAAGTGGGATTTGAACCCACGCCTCCATTCGGAGACCAGAATTCTCCACAACTGAGAAGGTTGATATTCCTTGAGCCTGGCGCTTTAGAACACTCGGCCATCCTGACAGATAAATGTCTTTGATAAGCTCAGTAATATCACCGTCTATGGTTACATACATACAAAAATAACATAGGATGTATTTCCTTTACATGAATTCAAGTTCTTATTACAAAAGCTCTTTGTCAGAAGTGGGATTTGAACCCACGCCTCCATTCGGAGACCAGAATTCTCCACAACGGAGAAGGTTGATATTCCTTGAGTCTGGCGCCTTAGACCACTCGGCCATCCTGACACATACAGCTAACTTTGTTAAGGTCAGTCATATCACTGTCCATGGTTAAATACATACAAAAATAATATAAGATTTATTGCCTTTACATGACTTCAAGTTCTCATTACAAAAGCTGTTTGTCAGAAGTGGGATTTGAACCCTCGCCTTCATTCGGAGACCAGAATTCTCAACAACTGAGAAGGTTGATATTCCTTGAATCTGGCGCCTTAGAACACTCGGCCATCCTGACACATAAATGTCTTTGATAAGCTCAGTAATATCACCGTCTATGGTTACATACATACAAAAATAACATAGGATGTATTTCCTTTACATGAATTCAAGTTCTTATTACAAAAGCTCTTTGTCAGAAGTGGGATTTGAACCCACGCCTCCATTCGGAAACCAGAATTCTCCACAACGGAGAAGGTTGATATTCCTTGAGTCTGGCGCCTTAGACCACTCGGCCATCCTGACACATACAGCTAACTTTGTTAAGCTCAGTCATATAACTGTCTATGGTTAAATACATGCAAAAGTAATATAAGATTTATTGCCTTTACATTAATTCAAGTTCTCATTACAAAAGCTCTTTATCAGAAGTGGGATTTGAACCCACGCCTCCATTCGGAGACAAGAATTCTCAACAACTGAGAAGGTTGATATTCCTTGAGTCTGGCACCTTAGACCAATCGGCCATCCTGACACTTACCGGTAAGTATCTTTGTTAAGCTCAGTCATATAACTGTCTATGGTTAAATACATGCAAAAGTAATATAAGATTTATTGCCTTTACATTAATTCAAGTTCTCATTACAAAAGCTCTTTGTCAGAAGTGGGATTTGAACCCACGCCTCCATTCGGAGACCAGAATTCTCCACAACTGAGAAGGTTGATATTCCTTGAGCCTGGCGCTTTAGAAAACTCGGCCATCCTGACACATAAATGTCTTTGATAAGCTCAGTAATATCACCGTCTATGGTTACATACATACAAAAATAACATGGGATGTATTTCCTTTACATGAATTCAAGTTCTCATTACAAAAACTCTTTGACAGAAGTGGGATTTGAACCCACGCCTCCATTCGGAGACCAGAATTCTCCACAACGGAGAAGGTTGATATTCCTTGAGTCTGGCGCCTTAGACCACTCGGCCATCCTGACACATACAGCTAACTTTGTTAAGGTCAGTCATATCACTGTCCATGGTTAAATACATACAAAAATAATATAAGATTTATTGCCTTTACATGACTTCAAGTTCTCATTACAAAAGCTGTTTGTCAGAAGTGGGATTTGAACCCTCGCCTTCATTCGGAGACCAGAATTCTCCACAACTGAGAAGGTTGATATTCCTTGAATCTGGCGCCTTAGAACACTCGGCCATCCTGACACTTAAATATCTTTGATAAGCTCAGTAATATCACCGTCTATGGTTACATACATACAAAAATAACATGGGATGTATTTCCTTTACATGAATTCAAGTTCTCATTACAAAAGCTCTTTTTCAGAAGGGGGATTTGAACCCACGCCTGCATTCAGAGACCAGAATTCTCCTCAACGGAGAAAGTTGATATTCCTTGAGTCTGGCGTCTTAGACCACTCGGCCATCCTGGCACATACAGCTAACTTTGTTAAGGTCAGTCATATCACTGTCCATGATTAAATACATACAAAATAATATAAGATTTATTGCCTTTACATTAATTCAAGTTCTCATTACAAAAGCTCTTTGTCAGAAGTGGGATTTGAACCCACGCCTCCATTTGGAGACCAGAATTCTCAACAACTGAGAAGGTTGATATTCCTTGAGTCTGGCGCCTTAGACCACTCGGCCATCCTGACACTTAAGTATCTGTGCTAAGCTCAGTCATTAACTGTCTATGGATAAATACATACAAAAATAATATAAAATGTATTTCCTTTACATGAATTCAAGTTCTCATTACAAAAGCTCTTTGTCAGAAGTGGGATTTGAACCCACGCCTCCATTCGGAGACCAGAATTCTCCACAACGGAGAAGGTTGATTTTCCTTGAGTCTGGCGCCTTAGACCACTCGGCCATCCTGACACATACAGCTAACTTTGTTAAGGTCAGTCATATCACTGTCCATGATTAAATACATACAAAATAATATAAGATTTATTGCCTTTACATTAATTCAAGTTCTCATTACAAAAGCTCTTTGTCAGAAGTGGGATTTGAACCCACGCCTCCATTTGGAGACCAGAATTCTCAACAACTGAGAAGGTTGATATTCCTTGAGTCTGGCGCCTTAGACCACTCGGCCATCCTGACACTTAAGTATCCGTGCTAAGCTCAGTCATTAACTGTCTATGGATAAATACATACAAAAATAATATAAAATGTATTTCCTTTACATGAATTCAAGTTCTCATTACAAAAGCTCTTTGTCAGAAGTGGGATTTGAACCCACGCCTCCATTCGGAGACCAGAATTCTCCACAACGGAGAAGGTTGATATTCCTTGAGTCTGGCGCCTTAGACCACTCGGCCATCCTGACACATACAGCTAACTTTGTTAAGCTAAGTCATATAACTGTCTATGGTTAAATACATGCAAAAGTAATATAAGATTTATTGCCTTTACATTAATTCAAGTTCTCATTACAAAAGCTCTTTATCAGAAGTGGGATTTGAACCCACGCCTCCATTTGGAGACCAGAATTCTCAACAACTGAGAAGGTTGATATTCCTTGAGTCTGGCGTCTTAGACCACTCGGCCATCCTGACACTTAAGTATCCGTGCTAAGCTCAGTCATTAACTGTCTATGGATAAATACATACAAAAATAATATAAAATGTATTTCCTTTACATGAATTCAAGTTCTCATTACAAAAGCTGTTTGTCAGAAGTGGGATTTGAACCCACGCCTCCATTCGGAGACCAGAATTCTCCACAACTGAGAAGGTTGATATTCCTTGAGCCTGGCGCTTTAGAACACTCGGCCATCCTGACAGATAAATGTCTTTGATAAGCTCAGTAATATCACCGTCTATGGTTACATACATACAAAAATAACATAGGATGTATTTCCTTTACATGAATTCAAGTTCTTATTACAAAAGCTCTTTGTCAGAAGTGGGATTTGAACCCACGCCTCCATTCGGAGACCAGAATTCTCCACAACGGAGAAGGTTGATATTCCTTGAGTCTGGCGCCTTAGACCACTCGGCCATCCTGACACATACAGCTAACTTTGTTAAGGTCAGTCATATCACTGTCCATGGTTAAATACATAAAAAAATAATATAAGATTTATTGCCTTTACATGACTTCAAGTTCTCATTACAAAAGCTGTTTGTCAGAAGTGGGATTTGAACCCTCGCCTTCATTCGGAGACCAGAATTTTTTCCACAACTGAGAAGGTTGATATTCCTTGAATCTGGCGCCTTAGAACACTCGGCCATCCTGACACTTAAATATCTTTGATAAGCTCAGTAATATCACCGTCTATGGTTACATACATACAAAAATAACATGGGATGTATTTCCTTTACATGAATTCAAGTTCTCATTACAAAAGCTCTTTTTCAGAAGTGTGATTTGAACCCACGCCTTCATTCAGAGACCAGAATTCTCCTCAACGGAGAAAGTTGATATTCCTTGAGTCTGGCGCCTTATACCACTCGGCCATCCTGGCACATACAGCTAACTTTGTTAAGGTCAGTCATATCACTGTCCATGGTTAAATACATACAAAAATAATATAAGATTTATTGCCTTTACATGACTTCAAGTTCTCATTACAAAAGCTCTTTGTCAGAAGTGGGATTTGAACCCACGCCTCCATTTGGAGACCAGAATTCTCAACAACTGAGAAGGTTGATATTCCTTGAGTCTGGCGCCTTAGACCACTCGGCCATCCTGACACTTAAGTATCCGTGCTAAGCTCAGTCATTGACTGTTTATGGATAAATACATACAAAAATAATATAAGATTTATTGCCTTTACATGACTTCAAGTTCTCATTACAAAAGCTGTTTGTCAGAAGTGGGATTTGAACCCACGCCTCCATTCGGAGACCAGAATTCTCCACAACTGAGAAGGTTGATATTCCTTGAGCCTGGCGCTTTAGAACACTCGGCCATCCTGACAGATAAATGTCTTTGATAAGCTCAGTAATATCACCGTCTATGGTTACATACATACAAAAATAACATAGGATGTATTTCCTTTACATGAATTCAAGTTCTTATTACAAAAGCTCTTTGTCAGAAGTGGGATTTGAACCCACGCCTCCATTCGGAGACCAGAATTCTCCACAACGGAGAAGGTTGATATTCCTTGAGTCTGGCGCCTTAGACCACTCGGCCATCCTGACACATACAGCTAACTTTGTTAAGGTCAGTCATATCACTGTCCATGGTTAAATACATAAAATTAATAATATAAGATTTATTGCCTTTACATGACTTCAAGTTCTCATTACAAAAGCTGTTTGTCAGAAGTGGGATTTGAACCCTCGCCTTCATTCGGAGACCAGAATTTTTTCCACAACTGAGAAGGTTGATATTCCTTGAATCTGGCGCCTTAGAACACTCGGCCATCCTGACACTTAAATATCTTTGATAAGCTCAGTAATATCACCGTCTATGGTTACATACATACAAAAATAACATGGGATGTATTTCCTTTACATGAATTCAAGTTCTCATTACAAAAGCTCTTTTTCAGAAGTGTGATTTGAACCCACGCCTCCATTCAGAGACCAGAATTCTCCTCAACGGAGAAAGTTGATATTCCTTGAGCCTGGCGCCTTATACCACTCGGCCATCCTGGCACATACAGCTAACTTTGTTAAGGTCAGTCATATCACTGTCCATGATTAAATACATACAAAATAATATAAGATTTATTGCCTTTACATTAATTCAAGTTCTCATTACAAAAGCTCTTTGTCAGAAGTGGGATTTGAACCCACGCCTCCATTTGGAGACCAGAATTCTCAACAACTAAGAAGGTTGATATTCCTTGAGTCTGGCGCCTTAGACCACTCGGCCATCCTGACACTTAAGTATCCGTGCTAAGCTCAGTCATTGACTGTTTATGGATAAATACATACAAAAATAATATAAAATGTATTTCCTTTACATGAATTCAAGTTCTCATTACAAAAGCTCTTTTTCAGAAGTGGGATTTGAACCCACGCCTCCATTCGGAGACCAGAATTCTCCACAACTGAGAAGGTTGATATTCCTTGAGCCTGGCGCTTTAGAACACTCGGCCATCCTGACAGATAAATGTCTTTGATAAGCTCAGTAATATCACCGTCTATGGTTACATACATACAAAAATAACATAGGATGTATTTCCTTTACATGAATTCAAGTTCTTATTACAAAAGCTCTTTGTCAGAAGTGGGATTTGAACCCACGCCTCCATTCGGAGACCAGAATTCTCCACAACGGAGAAGGTTGATATTCCTTGAGTCTGGCGCCTTAGACCACTCGGCCATCCTGACACATACAGCTAACTTTGTTAAGGTCAGTCATATCACTGTCCATGGTTAAATACATACAAAAATAATATAAGATTTATTGCCTTTACATGACTTCAAGTTCTCATTACAAAAGCTGTTTGTCAGAAGTGGGATTTGAACCCTCGCCTTCATTCGGAGACCAGAATTCTCAACAACTGAGAAGGTTGATATTCCTTGAATCTGGCGCCTTAGAACACTCGGCCATCCTGACACATAAATGTCTTTGATAAGCTCAGTAATATCACCGTCTATGGTTACATACATACAAAAATAACATAGGATGTATTTCCTTTACATGAATTCAAGTTCTTATTACAAAAGCTCTTTGTCAGAAGTGGGATTTGAACCCACGCCTCCATTCGGAAACCAGAATTCTCCACAACGGAGAAGGTTGATATTCCTTGAGTCTGGCGCCTTAGACCACTCGGCCATCCTGACACATACAGCTAACTTTGTTAAGCTCAGTCATATAACTGTCTATGGTTAAATACATGCAAAAGTAATATAAGATTTATTGCCTTTACATTAATTCAAGTTCTCATTACAAAAGCTCTTTATCAGAAGTGGGATTTGAACCCACGCCTCCATTCGGAGACAAGAATTCTCAACAACTGAGAAGGTTGATATTCCTTGAGTCTGGCACCTTAGACCAATCGGCCATCCTGACACTTACCGGTAAGTATCTTTGTTAAGCTCAGTCATATAACTGTCTATGGTTAAATACATGCAAAAGTAATATAAGATTTATTGCCTTTACATTAATTCAAGTTCTCATTACAAAAGCTCTTTGTCAGAAGTGGGATTTGAACCCACGCCTCCATTCGGAGACCAGAATTCTCCACAACTGAGAAGGTTGATATTCCTTGAGCCTGGCGCTTTAGAAAACTCGGCCATCCTGACACATAAATGTCTTTGATAAGCTCAGTAATATCACCGTCTATGGTTACATACATACAAAAATAACATGGGATGTATTTCCTTTACATGAATTCAAGTTCTCATTACAAAAACTCTTTGACAGAAGTGGGATTTGAACCCACGCCTCCATTCGGAGACCAGAATTCTCCACAACGGAGAAGGTTGATATTCCTTGAGTCTGGCGCCTTAGACCACTCGGCCATCCTGACATATACAGCTAACTTTGTTAAGGTCAGTCATATCACTGTCCATGGTTAAATACATACAAAAATAATATAAGATTTATTGCCTTTACATGACTTCAAGTTCTCATTACAAAAGCTGTTTGTCAGAAGTGGGATTTGAACCCTCGCCTTCATTCGGAGACCAGAATTCTCCACAACTGAGAAGGTTGATATTCCTTGAATCTGGCGCCTTAGAACACTCGGCCATCCTGACACTTAAATATCTTTGATAAGCTCAGTAATATCACCGTCTATGGTTACATACATACAAAAATAACATGGGATGTATTTCCTTTACATGAATTCAAGTTCTCATTACAAAAGCTCTTTTTCAGAAGGGGGATTTGAACCCACGCCTGCATTCAGAGACCAGAATTCTCCTCAACGGAGAAAGTTGATATTCCTTGAGTCTGGCGTCTTAGACCACTCGGCCATCCTGGCACATACAGCTAACTTTGTTAAGGTCAGTCATATCACTGTCCATGATTAAATACATACAAAATAATATAAGATTTATTGCCTTTACATTAATTCAAGTTCTCATTACAAAAGCTCTTTGTCAGAAGTGGGATTTGAACCCACGCCTCCATTTGGAGACCAGAATTCTCAACAACTGAGAAGGTTGATATTCCTTGAGTCTGGCGCCTTAGACCACTCGGCCATCCTGACACTTAAGTATCTGTGCTAAGCTCAGTCATTAACTGTCTATGGATAAATACATACAAAAATAATATAAAATGTATTTCCTTTACATGAATTCAAGTTCTCATTACAAAAGCTCTTTGTCAGAAGTGGGATTTGAACCCACGCCTCCATTCGGAGACCAGAATTCTCCACAACGGAGAAGGTTGATTTTCCTTGAGTCTGGCGCCTTAGACCACTCGGCCATCCTGACACATACAGCTAACTTTGTTAAGGTCAGTCATATCACTGTCCATGATTAAATACATACAAAATAATATAAGATTTATTGCCTTTACATTAATTCAAGTTCTCATTACAAAAGCTCTTTGTCAGAAGTGGGATTTGAACCCACGCCTCCATTTGGAGACCAGAATTCTCAACAACTGAGAAGGTTGATATTCCTTGAGTCTGGCGCCTTAGACCACTCGGCCATCCTGACACTTAAGTATCCGTGCTAAGCTCAGTCATTAACTGTCTATGGATAAATACATACAAAAATAATATAAAATGTATTTCCTTTACATGAATTCAAGTTCTCATTACAAAAGCTCTTTGTCAGAAGTGGGATTTGAACCCACGCCTCCATTCGGAGACCAGAATTCTCCACAACGGAGAAGGTTGATATTCCTTGAGTCTGGCGCCTTAGACCACTCGGCCATCCTGACACATACAGCTAACTTTGTTAAGCTAAGTCATATAACTGTCTATGGTTAAATACATGCAAAAGTAATATAAGATTTATTGCCTTTACATTAATTCAAGTTCTCATTACAAAAGCTCTTTATCAGAAGTGGGATTTGAACCCACGCCTCCATTTGGAGACCAGAATTCTCAACAACTGAGAAGGTTGATATTCCTTGAGTCTGGCGTCTTAGACCACTCGGCCATCCTGACACTTAAGTATCCGTGCTAAGCTCAGTCATTAACTGTCTATGGATAAATACATACAAAAATAATATAAAATGTATTTCCTTTACATGAATTCAAGTTCTCATTACAAAAGCTGTTTGTCAGAAGTGGGATTTGAACCCACGCCTCCATTCGGAGACCAGAATTCTCCACAACTGAGAAGGTTGATATTCCTTGAGCCTGGCGCTTTAGAACACTCGGCCATCCTGACAGATAAATGTCTTTGATAAGCTCAGTAATATCACCGTCTATGGTTACATACATACAAAAATAACATAGGATGTATTTCCTTTACATGAATTCAAGTTCTTATTACAAAAGCTCTTTGTCAGAAGTGGGATTTGAACCCACGCCTCCATTCGGAGACCAGAATTCTCCACAACGGAGAAGGTTGATATTCCTTGAGTCTGGCGCCTTAGACCACTCGGCCATCCTGACACATACAGCTAACTTTGTTAAGGTCAGTCATATCACTGTCCATGGTTAAATACATAAAAAAATAATATAAGATTTATTGCCTTTACATGACTTCAAGTTCTCATTACAAAAGCTGTTTGTCAGAAGTGGGATTTGAACCCTCGCCTTCATTCGGAGACCAGAATTTTTTCCACAACTGAGAAGGTTGATATTCCTTGAATCTGGCGCCTTAGAACACTCGGCCATCCTGACACTTAAATATCTTTGATAAGCTCAGTAATATCACCGTCTATGGTTACATACATACAAAAATAACATGGGATGTATTTCCTTTACATGAATTCAAGTTCTCATTACAAAAGCTCTTTTTCAGAAGTGTGATTTGAACCCACGCCTTCATTCAGAGACCAGAATTCTCCTCAACGGAGAAAGTTGATATTCCTTGAGTCTGGCGCCTTATACCACTCGGCCATCCTGGCACATACAGCTAACTTTGTTAAGGTCAGTCATATCACTGTCCATGATTAAATACATACAAAATAATATAAAATTTATTGCCTTTACATTAATTCAAGTTCTCATTACAAAAGCTCTTTGTCAGAAGTGGGATTTGAACCCACGCCTCCATTTGGAGACCAGAATTCTCAACAACTGAGAAGGTTGATATTCCTTGAGTCTGGCGCCTTAGACCACTCGGCCATCCTGACACTTAAGTATCCGTGCTAAGCTCAGTCATTGACTGTTTATGGATAAATACATACAAAAATAATATAAAATGTATTTCCTTTACATGAATTCAAGTTCTCATTACAAAAGCTCTTTGTCAGAAGTGGGATTTGAACCCACGCCTCCATTCGGAGACCAGAATTCTCCACAACTGAGAAGGTTGATATTCCTTGAGCCTGGCGCTTTAGAACACTCGGCCATCCTGACAGATAAATGTCTTTGATAAGCTCAGTAATATCACCGTCTATGGTTACATACATACAAAAATAACATAGGATGTATTTCCTTTACATGAATTCAAGTTCTTATTACAAAAGCTCTTTGTCAGAAGTGGGATTTGAACCCACGCCTCCATTCGGAGACCAGAATTCTCCACAACGGAGAAGGTTGATATTCCTTGAGTCTGGCGCCTTAGACCACTCGGCCATCCTGACACATACAGCTAACTTTGTTAAGGTCAGTCATATCACTGTCCATGGTTAAATACATACAAAAATAATATAAGATTTATTGCCTTTACATGACTTCAAGTTCTCATTACAAAAGCTGTTTGTCAGAAGTGGGATTTGAACCCTCGCCTTCATTCGGAGACCAGAATTCTCAACAACTGAGAAGGTTGATATTCCTTGAATCTGGCGCCTTAGAACACTCGGCCATCCTGACACATAAATGTCTTTGATAAGCTCAGTAATATCACCGTCTATGGTTACATACATACAA
This sequence comes from Tiaroga cobitis, assembly GCA_030578255.1. Taxonomy (NCBI): domain Eukaryota; kingdom Metazoa; phylum Chordata; class Actinopteri; order Cypriniformes; family Leuciscidae; genus Tiaroga; species Tiaroga cobitis. The sequence goes on from JAROOI010000033.1 coordinate 752,516, forward strand.
AAATAACATAGGATGTATTTCCTTTACATGAATTCAAGTTCTTATTACAAAAGCTCTTTGTCAGAAGTGGGATTTGAACCCACGCCTCCATTCGGAGACCAGAATTCTCCACAACGGAGAAGGTTGATATTCCTTGAGTCTGGCGCCTTAGACCACTCGGCCATCCTGACACATACAGCTAACTTTGTTAAGCTCAGTCATATAACTGTCTATGGTTAAATACATGCAAAAGTAATATAAGATGTATTGCCTTTACATTAATTCAAGTTCTCATTACAAAAGCTCTTTATCAGAAGTGGGATTTGAACCCACGCCTCCATTCGGAGACAAGAATTCTCAACAACTGAGAAGGTTGATATTCCTTGAGTCTGGCACCTTAGACCAATCGGCCATCCTGACACTTAAGTATCTTTGTTAAGCTCAGTCATATAACTGTCTATGGTTAAATACATGCAAAAGTAATATAAGATTTATTGCCTTTACATTAATTCAAGTTCTCATTACAAAAGCTCTTTGTCAGAAGTGGGATTTGAACCCACGCCTCCATTCGGAGACCAGAATTCTCCACAACTGAGAAGGTTGATATTCCTTGAGCCTGGCGCTTTAGAAAACTCGGCCATCCTGACACATAAATGTCTTTGATAAGCTCAGTAATATCACCGTCTATGGTTACATACATACAAAAATAACATGGGATGTATTTCCTTTACATGAATTCAAGTTCTCATTACAAAAGCTCTTTGACAGAAGTGGGATTTGAACCCACGCCTCCATTCGGAGACCAGAATTCTCCACAACGGAGAAGGTTGATATTCCTTGAGTCTGGCGCCTTAGACCACTCGGCCATCTTGACACATACAGCTAACTTTGTTAAGGTCAGTCATATCACTGTCCATGGTTAAATACATACAAAAATAATATAAGATTTATTGCCTTTACATGACTTCAAGTTCTCATTACAAAAGCTGTTTGTCAGAAGTGGGATTTGAACCCTCGCCTTCATTCGGAGACCAGAATTCTCCACAACTGAGAAGGTTGATATTCCTTGAATCTGGCGCCTTAGAACACTCGGCCATCCTGACACTTAAATATCTTTGATAAGCTCAGTAATATCACCGTCTATGGTTACATACATACAAAAATAACATGGGATGTATTTCCTTTACATGAATTCAAGTTCTCATTACAAAAGCTCTTTTTCAGAAGTGTGATTTGAACCCACGCCTCCATTCAGAGACCAGAATTCTCCTCAACGGAGAAAGTTGATATTCCTTGAGTCTGGCGCCTTATACCACTCGGCCATCCTGGCACATACAGCTAACTTTGTTAAGGTCAGTCATATCACTGTCCATGATTAAATACATACAAAATAATATAAGATTTATTGCCTTTACATTAATTCAAGTTCTCATTACAAAAGCTCTTTGTCAGAAGTGGGATTTGAACCCACGCCTCCATTTGGAGACCAGAATTCTCAACAACTGAGAAGGTTGATATTCCTTGAGTCTGGCGCCTTAGACCACTCGGCCATCCTGACACTTAAGTATCCGTGCTAAGCTCAGTCATTGACTGTTTATGGATAAATACATACAAAAATAATATAAAATGTATTTCCTTTACATGAATTCAAGTTCTCATTACAAAAGCTCTTTGTCAGAAGTGGGATTTGAACCCACGCCTCCATTCGGAGACCAGAATTCTCCACAACTGAGAAGGTTGATATTCCTTGAGCCTGGCGCTTTAGAACACTCGGCCATCCTGACAGATAAATGTCTTTGATAAGCTCAGTAATATCACCGTCTATGGTTACATACATACAAAAATAACATAGGATGTATTTCCTTTACATGAATTCAAGTTCTTATTACAAAAGCTCTTTGTCAGAAGTGGGATTTGAACCCACGCCTCCATTCGGAGACCAGAATTCTCCACAACGGAGAAGGTTGATATTCCTTGAGTCTGGCGCCTTAGACCACTCGGCCATCCTGACACATACAGCTAACTTTGTTAAGGTCAGTCATATCACTGTCCATGGTTAAATACATACAAAAATAATATAAGATTTATTGCCTTTACATGACTTCAAGTTCTCATTACAAAAGCTGTTTGTCAGAAGTGGGATTTGAACCCTCGCCTTCATTCGGAGACCAGAATTCTCAACAACTGAGAAGGTTGATATTCCTTGAATCTGGCGCCTTAGAACACTCGGCCATCCTGACACATAAATGTCTTTGATAAGCTCAGTAATATCACCGTCTATGGTTACATACATACAAAAATAACATAGGATGTATTTCCTTTACATGAATTCAAGTTCTTATTACAAAAGCTCTTTGTCAGAAGTGGGATTTGAACCCACGCCTCCATTCGGAGACCAGAATTCTCCACAACGGAGAAGGTTGATATTCCTTGAGTCTGGCGCCTTAGACCACTCGGCCATCCTGACACATACAGCTAACTTTGTTAAGCTCAGTCATATAACTGTCTATGGTTAAATACATGCAAAAGTAATATAAGATTTATTGCCTTTACATTAATTCAAGTTCTCATTACAAAAGCTCTTTATCAGAAGTGGGATTTGAACCCACGCCTCCATTCGGAGACAAGAATTCTCAACAACTGAGAAGGTTGATATTCCTTGAGTCTGGCACCTTAGACCAATCGGCCATCCTGACACTTAAGTATCTTTGTTAAGCTCAGTCATATAACTGTCTATGGTTAAATACATGCAAAAGTAATATAAGATTTATTGCCTTTACATTAATTCAAGTTCTCATTACAAAAGCTCTTTGTCAGAAGTGGGATTTGAACCCACGCCTCCATTCGGAGACCAGAATTCTCCACAACTGAGAAGGTTGATATTCCTTGAGCCTGGCGCTTTAGAAAACTCGGCCATCCTGACACATAAATGTCTTTGATAAGCTCAGTAATATCACCGTCTATGGTTACATACATACAAAAATAACATGGGATGTATTTCCTTTACATGAATTCAAGTTCTCATTACAAAAGCTCTTTGACAGAAGTGGGATTTGAACCCACGCCTCCATTCGGAGACCAGAATTCTCCACAACGGAGAAGGTTGATATTCCTTGAGTCTGGCGCCTTAGACCACTCGGCCATCCTGACACATACAGCTAACTTTGTTAAGGTCAGTCATATCACTGTCCATGGTTAAATACATACAAAAATAATATAAGATTTATTGCCTTTACATGACTTCAAGTTCTCATTACAAAAGCTGTTTGTCAGAAGTGGGATTTGAACCCTCGCCTTCATTCGGAGACCAGAATTCTCCACAACTGAGAAGGTTGATATTCCTTGAATCTGGCGCCTTAGAACACTCGGCCATCCTGACACTTAAATATCTTTGATAAGCTCAGTAATATCACCGTCTATGGTTACATACATACAAAAATAACATGGGATGTATTTCCTTTACATGAATTCAAGTTCTCATTACAAAAGCTCTTTTTCAGAAGTGTGATTTGAACCCACGCCTCCATTCAGAGACCAGAATTCTCCTCAACGGAGAAAGTTGATATTCCTTGAGTCTGGCGCCTTATACCACTCGGCCATCCTGGCACATACAGCTAACTTTGTTAAGGTCAGTCATATCACTGTCCATGATTAAATACATACAAAATAATATAAGATTTATTGCCTTTACATTAATTCAAGTTCTCATTACAAAAGCTCTTTGTCAGAAGTGGGATTTGAACCCACGCCTCCATTTGGAGACCAGAATTCTCAACAACTGAGAAGGTTGATATTCCTTGAGTCTGGCGCCTTAGACCACTCGGCCATCCTGACACTTAAGTATCCGTGCTAAGCTCAGTCATTGACTGTTTATGGATAAATACATACAAAAATAATATAAAATGTATTTCCTTTACATGAATTCAAGTTCTCATTACAAAAGCTCTTTGTCAGAAGTGGGATTTGAACCCACGCCTCCATTCGGAGACCAGAATTCTCCACAACTGAGAAGGTTGATATTCCTTGAGCCTGGCGCTTTAGAACACTCGGCCATCCTGACAGATAAATGTCTTTGATAAGCTCAGTAATATCACCGTCTATGGTTACATACATACAAAAATAACATAGGATGTATTTCCTTTACTTGAATTCAAGTTCTTATTACAAAAGCTCTTTGTCAGAAGTGGGATTTGAACCCACGCCTCCATTCGGAGACCAGAATTCTCCACAACGGAGAAGGTTGATATTCCTTGAGTCTGGCGCCTTAGACCACTCGGCCATCCTGACACATACAGCTAACTTTGTTAAGGTCAGTCATATCACTGTCCATGGTTAAATACATACAAAAATAATATAAGATTTATTGCCTTTACATGACTTCAAGTTCTCATTACAAAAGCTGTTTGTCAGAAGTGGGATTTGAACCCTCGCCTTCATTCGGAGACCAGAATTCTCAACAACTGAGAAGGTTGATATTCCTTGAATCTGGCGCCTTAGAACACTCGGCCATCCTGACACATAAATGTCTTTGATAAGCTCAGTAATATCACCGTCTATGGTTACATACATACAAAAATAACATAGGATGTATTTCCTTTACATGAATTCAAGTTCTTATTACAAAAGCTCTTTGTCAGAAGTGGGATTTGAACCCACGCCTCCATTCGGAGACCAGAATTCTCCACAACGGAGAAGGTTGATATTCCTTGAGTCTGGCGCCTTAGACCACTCGGCCATCCTGACACATACAGCTAACTTTGTTAAGCTCAGTCATATAACTGTCTATGGTTAAATACATGCAAAAGTAATATAAGATTTATTGCCTTTACATTAATTCAAGTTCTCATTACAAAAGCTCTTTATCAGAAGTGGGATTTGAACCCACGCCTCCATTCGGAGACAAGAATTCTCAACAACTGAGAAGGTTGATATTCCTTGAGTCTGGCACCTTAGACCAATCGGCCATCCTGACACTTAAGTATCTTTGTTAAGCTCAGTCATATAACTGTCTATGGTTAAATACATGCAAAAGTAATATAAGATTTATTGCCTTTACATTAATTCAAGTTCTCATTACAAAAGCTCTTTGTCAGAAGTGGGATTTGAACCCACGCCTCCACTCGGAGACCAGAATTCTCCACAACTGAGAAGGTTGATATTCCTTGAGCCTGGCGCTTTAGAAAACTCGGCCATCCTGACACATAAATGTCTTTGATAAGCTCAGTAATATCACCGTCTATGGTTACATACATACAAAAATAACATGGGATGTATTTCCTTTACATGAATTCAAGTTCTCATTACAAAAGCTCTTTGACAGAAGTGGGATTTGAACCCACGCCTCCATTCGGAGACCAGAATTCTCCACAACGGAGAAGGTTGATATTCCTTGAGTCTGGCGCCTTAGACCACTCGGCCATCCTGACACATACAGCTAACTTTGTTAAGGTCAGTCATATCACTGTCCATGGTTAAATACATACAAAAATAATATAAGATTTATTGCCTTTACATGACTTCAAGTTCTCATTACAAAAGCTGTTTGTCAGAAGTGGGATTTGAACCCTCGCCTTCATTCGGAGACCAGAATTCTCCACAACTGAGAAGGTTGATATTCCTTGAATCTGGCGCCTTAGAACACTCGGCCATCCTGACACTTAAATATCTTTGATAAGCTCAGTAATATCACCGTCTATGGTTACATACATACAAAAATAACATGGGATGTATTTCCTTTACATGAATTCAAGTTCTCATTACAAAAGCTCTTTTTCAGAAGTGGGATTTGAACCCACGCCTGCATTCAGAGACCAGAATTCTCCTCAACGGAGAAAGTTGATATTCCTTGAGTCTGGCGTCTTAGACCACTCGGCCATCCTGGCACATACAGCTAACTTTGTTAAGGTCAGTCATATCACTGTCCATGATTAAATACATACAAAATAATATAAGTTTTATTGCCTTTACATTAATTCAAGTTCTCATTACAAAAGCTCTTTGTCAGAAGTGGGATTTGAACCCACGCCTCCATTTGGAGACCAGAATTCTCAACAACTGAGAAGGTTGATATTCCTTGAGTCTGGCGCCTTAGACCACTCGGCCATCCTGACACTTAAGCATCTGTGCTAAGCTCAGTCATTAACTGTCTATGGATAAATACATACAAAAATAATATAAAATGTATTTCCTTTACATGAATTCAAGTTCTCATTACAAAAGCTCTTTGTCAGAAGTGGGATTTGAACCCACGCCTCCATTCGGAGACCAGAATTCTCCACAACGGAGAAGGTTGATTTTCCTTGAGTCTGGCGCCTTAGACTACTCGGCCATCCTGACACATACAGCTAACTTTGTTAAGGTCAGTCATATCACTGTCCATGATTAAATACATACAAAATAATATAAGATTTATTGCCTTTACATTAATTCAAGTTCTCATTACAAAAGCTCTTTGTCAGAAGTGGGATTTGAACCCACGCCTCCATTTGGAGACCAGAATTCTCAACAACTGAGAAGGTTGATATTCCTTGAGTCTGGCACCTTAGACCACTCGGCCATCCTGACACTTAAGTATCCGTGCTAAGCTCAGTCATTAACTGTCTATGGATAAATACATACAAAAATAATATAAAATGTATTTCCTTTACATGAATTCAAGTTCTCATTACAAAAGCTCTTTGTCAGAAGTGGGATTTGAACCCACGCCTCCATTCGGAGACCAGAATTCTCCACAACTGAGAAGGTTGATATTCCTTGAGCCTGGCGCTTTAGAACACTCGGCCATCCTGACAGATAAATGTCTTTGATAAGCTCAGTAATATCACCGTCTATGGTTACATACATACAAAAATAACATAGGATGTATTTCCTTTACATGAATTCAAGTTCTTATTACAAAAGCTCTTTGTCAGAAGTGGGATTTGAACCCACGCCTCCATTCGGAGACCAGAATTCTCCACAACGGAGAAGGTTAATATTCCTTGAGTCTGGCGCCTTAGACCACTCGGCCATCCTGACACATACAGCTAACTTTGTTAAGGTCAGTCATATCACTGTCCATGGTTAAATACATACAAAAATAATATAAGATTTATTGCCTTTACATGACTTCAAGTTCTCATTACAAAAGCTGTTTGTCAGAAGTGGGATTTGAACCCTCGCCTTCATTCGGAGACCAGAATTCTCCACAACTGAGAAGGTTTATATTCCTTGAATCTGGCGCCTTAGAACACTCGGCCATCCTGACACTTAAATATCTTTGATAAGCTCAGTAATATCACCGTCTATGGTTACATACATACAAAAATAACATGGGATGTATTTCCTTTACATGAATTCAAGTTCTCATTACAAAAGCTCTTTTTCAGAAGTGTGATTTGAACCCACGCCTCCATTCAGAGACCAGAATTCTCCTCAACGGAGAAAGTTGATATTCCTTGAGTCTGGCGCCTTATACCACTCGGCCATCCTGGCACATACAGCTAACTTTGTTAAGGTCAGTCATATCACTGTCCATGATTAAATACATACAAAATAATATAAGATTTATTGCCTTTACATTAATTCAAGTTCTCATTACAAAAGCTCTTTGTCAGAAGTGGGATTTGAACCCACGCCTCCATTTGGAGACCAGAATTCTCAACAACTGAGAAGGTTGATATTCCTTGAGTCTGGCGCCTTAGACCACTCAGCCATCCTGACACTTAAGTATCTGTGCTAAGCTCAGTCATTAACTGTCTATGGATAAATACATACAAAAATAATATAAAATGTATTTCCTTTACATGAATTCAAGTTCTCATTACAAAAGCTCTTTGTCAGAAGTGGGATTTGAACCCACGCCTCCATTCGGAGACCAGAATTCTCCACAACTGAGAAGGTTGATATTCCTTGAGCCTGGCGCTTTAGAACACTCGGCCATCCTGACAGATAAATGTCTTTGATAAGCTCAGTAATATCACCGTCTATGGTTACATACATACAAAAATAACATAGGATGTATTTCCTTTACATGAATTCAAGTTCTTATTACAAAAGCTCTTTGTCAGAAGTGGGATTTGAACCCACGCCTCCATTCGGAGACCAGAATTCTCCACAACGGAGAAGGTTGATATTCCTTGAGTCTGGCGCCTTAGACCACTCGGCCATCCTGACACATACAGCTAACTTTGTTAAGGTCAGTCATATCACTGTCCATGGTTAAATACATACAAAAATAATATAAGATTTATTGCCTTTACATGACTTCAAGTTCTCATTACAAAAGCTGTTTGTCAGAAGTGGGATTTGAACCCTCGCCTTCATTCGGAGACCAGAATTCTCCACAACTGAGAAGGTTGATATTCCTTGAATCTGGCGCCTTAGAACACTCGGCCATCCTGACACTTAAATATCTTTGATAAGCTCAGTAATATCACCGTCTATGGTTACATACATACAAAAATAACATGGGATGTATTTCCTTTACATGAATTCAAGTTCTCATTACAAAAGCTCTTTTTCAGAAGTGTGATTTGAACCCACGCCTCCATTCAGAGACCAGAATTCTCCTCAACGGAGAAAGTTGATATTCCTTGAGTCTGGCGCCTTATACCACTCGGCCATCCTGGCACATACAGCTAACTTTGTTAAGGTCAGTCATATCACTGTCCATGATTAAATACATACAAAATAATATAAGATTTATTGCCTTTACATTAATTCAAGTTCTCATTACAAAAGCTCTTTGTCAGAAGTGGGATTTGAACCCACGCCTCCATTTGGAGACCAGAACTCTCAACAACTGAGAAGGTTGATATTCCTTGAGTCTGGCGCCTTAGACCACTCGGCCATCCTGACACTTAAGTATCTGTGCTAAGCTCAGTCATTAACTGTCTATGGATAAATACATACAAAAATAATATAAAATGTATTTCCTTTACATGAATTCAAGTTCTCATTACAAAAGCTCTTTGTCAGAAGTGGGATTTGAACCCAAGCCTCCATTCGGAGACCAGAATTCTCCACAACGGAGAAGGTTGATATTCCTTAAGTCTGGCGCCTTAGACCACTCGGACATCCTGACACATACAGCTAACTTTGTTAAGCTCAGTCATATAACTGTCTATGGTTAAATACATGCAAAAGTAATATAAGATTTATTGCCTTTACATTAATTCAAGTTCTCATTACAAAAGCTCTTTATCAGAAGTTGGATTTGAACCCACGCCTCCATTTGGAGACCAGAATTCTCAACAACTGAGAAGGTTGATATTCCTTGAGTCTGGCGCCTTAGACCACTCGGCCATCCTGACACTTAAGTATCCGTGCTAAGCTCAGTCATTAACTGTCTATGGATAAATACATACAAAAATAATATAAAATGTATTTCCTTTACATGAATTCAAGTTCTCATTACAAAAGCTCTTTGTCAGAAGTGGGATTTGAACCCACGCCTCCATTCGGAGACCAGAATTTTCCACAACGGAGAAGGTTGATATTCCTTGAGTCTGGCGCCTTAGACCACTCGGCCATCCTGACACATACAGCTAACTTTGTTAAGCTCAGTCATATAACTGTCTATGGTTAAATACATGCAAAAGTAATATAAGATTTATTGCCTTTACATTAATTCAAGTTCTCATTACAAAAGCTATTTATCAGAAGTGGGATTTGAACCCACGCCTCCATTCGGAGACAAGAATTCTCAACAACTGAGAAGGTTGATATTCCTTGAGTCTGGCACCTTAGACCAATCGGCCATCCTGACACTTAAGTATCTTTGTTAAGCTCAGTCATATAACTGTCTATGGTTAAATACATGCAAAAGTAATATAAGATTTATTGCCTTTACATTAATTCAAGTTCTCATTACAAAAGCTCTTTGTCAGAAGTGGGATTTGAACCCACGCCTCCATTCGGAGACCAGAATTCTCCACAACTGAGAAGGTTGATATTCCTTGAGCCTGGCGCTTTAGAAAACTCGGCCATCCTGACACATAAATGTCTTTGATAAGCTCAGTAATGTCACCGTCTATGGTTACATACATACAAAAATAACATAGGATATATTTCCTTTACATGAATTCAAGTTCTCATTACAAAAGCTCTTTGACAGAAGTGGGATTTGAACCCACGCCTCCATTCGGAGACCAGAATTCTCCACAACGGAGAAGGTTGATATTCCTTGAGTCTGGCGCCTTAGGCCACTCGGCCATCCTGACACATACAGCTAACTTTGTTAAGGTCAGTCATATCACTGTCCATGGTTAAATACATACAAAAATAATATAAGATTTATTGTCTTTACATGACTTCAAGTTCTCATTACAAAAGCTGTTTGTCAGAAGTTGGATTTGAACCCTCGCCTTCATTCGGAGACCAGAATTCTCCACAACTGAGAAGGTTGATATTCCTTGAATCTGGCGCCTTAGAACACTCGGCCATCCTGACACTTAAATATCTTTGATAAGCTCAGTAATATCACCGTCTATGGTTACATACATACAAAAATAACATGGGATGTATTTCCTTTACATGAATTCAAGTTCTCATTACAAAAGCTCTTTTTCAGAAGTGGGATTTGAACCCACGCCTCCATTCAGAGACCAGAATTCTCCTCAACGGAGAAAGTTGATATTCCTTGAGTCTGGCGTCTTAGACCACTCGGCCATCCTGGCACATACAGCTAACTTTGTTAAGGTCAGTCATATCACTGTCCATGATTAAATACATACAAAATAATATAAGATTTATTGCCTTTACATTAATTCAAGTTCTCATTACAAAAGCTCTTTGTCAGAAGTGGGATTTGAACCCACGCCTCCATTTGGAGACCAGAATTCTCAACAACTGAGAAGGTTGATATTCCTTGAGTCTGGCGCCTTAGACCACTCGGCCATCCTGACACATACAGCTAACTTTGTTAAGCTCAGTCTTATAACTGTCTATGGTTAAATACATGCAAAAGTAATATAAGATTTATTGCCTTTACATTAATTCAAGTTCTCATTACAAAAGCTCTTTATCAGAAGTGGGATTTGAACCCACGCCTCCATTCGGAGACAAGAATTCTCAACAACTGAGAAGGTTGATATTCCTTGAGTCTGGCACCTTAGACCAATCGGCCATCCTGACACTTAAGTATCTTTGTTAAGCTCAGTCATATAACTGTCTATGGTTAAATACATGCAAAAGTAATATAAGATTTATTGCCTTTACATTAATTCAAGTTCTCATTACAAAAGCTCTTTGTCAGAAGTGGGATTTGAACCCACGCCTCCATTCGGAGACAAGAATTCTCAACAACTGAGAAGGTTGATATTTCTTGAGTCTGGCGCCTTAGACCACTCGGCCATCCTGACACTTAAGTATCTGTGCTAAGATCAGTCATTAACTGTCTATGGATAAATACATACAAAAATAATATAAAATGTATTTCCTTTACATGAATTCAAGTTCTCATTACAAAAGCTCTTTGTCAGAAGTGGGATTTGAACCCCCGCCTCCATTCGGAGACCAGAATTCCCCACAACTGAGAAGGTTGATAATCCTTGAGTCTGGCGGCTTAGACCACTCGGCCATCCTGACACATACAGCTAACTTTGTTAAGGTCAGTCATATCACTGTCCATGATTAAATACATACAAAATAATATAAGATTTATTGCCTTTACATTAATTCAAGTTCTCATTACAAAAGTTCTTTGTCAGAAGTGGGATTTGAACCCACACCTCCATTTGGAGACCAGAATTCTCAACAACTGAGAAGGTTGATATTCCTTGAGTCTGGCGCCTTAGACCACTCGGACATCCTGAAACTTAAGTATCCGTGCTAAGCTCAGTCATTAACTGTCTATGGATAAATACATACAAAAATAATATAAAATGTATTTCCTTTACATGAATTCAAGTTCTCATTACAAAAGCTCTTTGTCAGAAGTGGGATTTGAACCCACGCCTCCATTCGGAGACCAGAATTCTCCTCAACTGAGAAGGTTGATATTCCTTGAGTCTGGCGCCTTAGACCACTCGGCCATCCTGACACATACAGCTAACTTTGTTAAGCTCAGTCATATAACTGTCTATGGTTAAATACATGCAAAAGTAATATAAGATTTATTGCCTTTACATTAATTCAAGTTCTCATTACAAAAGCTCTTTATCAGAAGTGGGATTTGAACCCACGCCTCCATTCGGAGACAAGAATTCTCAACAACTGAGAAGGTTGATATTCCTTGAGTCTGGTACCTTAGACCAATCGGCCATCCTGACACTTAAGTATCTTTGTTAAGCTCAGTCATATAACTGTCTATGGTTAAATACATGCAAAAGTAATATAAGATTTATTGCCTTTACATTAATTCAAGTTCTCATTACAAAAGCTCTTTGACAGAAGTGGGATTTGAACCCACGCCTCCATTCGGAGACCAGAATTCTCCACAACGGAGAAGGTTGATATTCCTTGAGTCTGGCGCCTTAGGCCACTCGGCCATCCTGACACATACAGCTAACTTTGTTAAGGTCAGTCATATCACTGTCCATGGTTAAATACATACAAAAATAATATAAGATTTATTGTCTTTACATGACTTCAAGTTCTCATTACAAAAGCTGTTTGTCAGAAGTTGGATTTGAACCCTCGCCTTCATTCGGAGACCAGAATTCTCCACAACTGAGAAGGTTGATATTCCTTGAATCTGGCGCCTTAGAACACTCGGCCATCCTGACACTTAAATATCTTTGATAAGCTCAGTAATATCACCGTCTATGGTTACATACATACAAAAATAACATGGGATGTATTTCCTTTACATGAATTCAAGTTCTCATTACAAAAGCTCTTTTTCAGAAGTGGGATTTGAACCCACGCCTCCATTCAGAGACCAGAATTCTCCTCAACGGAGAAAGTTGATATTCCTTGAGTCTGGCGTCTTAGACCACTCGGCCATCCTGGCACATACAGCTAACTTTGTTAAGGTCAGTCATATCACTGTCCATGATTAAATACATACAAAATAATATAAGATTTATTGCCTTTACATTAATTCAAGTTCTCATTACAAAAGCTCTTTGTCAGAAGTGGGATTTGAACCCACGCCTCCATTTGGAGACCAGAATTCTCAACAACTGAGAAGGTTGATATTCCTTGAGTCTGGCGCCTTAGACCACTCGGCCATCCTGACACATACAGCTAACTTTGTTAAGCTCAGTCATATAACTGTCTATGGTTAAATACATGCAAAAGTAATATAAGATTTATTGCCTTTACATTAATTCAAGTTCTCATTACAAAAGCTCTTTATCAGAAGTGGGATTTGAACCCACGCCTCCATTCGGAGACAAGAATTCTCAACAACTGAGAAGGTTGATATTCCTTGAGTCTGGCACCTTAGACCAATCGGCCATCCTGACACTTAAGTATCTTTGTTAAGCTCAGTCATATAACTGTCTATGGTTAAATACATGCAAAAGTAATATAAGATTTATTGCCTTTACATTAATTCAAGTTCTCATTACAAAAGCTCTTTGTCAGAAGTGGGATTTGAACCCACGCCTCCATTCGGAGACAAGAATTCTCAACAACTGAGAAGGTTGATATTTCTTGAGTCTGGCGCCTTAGACCACTCGGCCATCCTGACACTTAAGTATCTGTGCTAAGATCAGTCATTAACTGTCTATGGATAAATACATACAAAAATAATATAAAATGTATTTCCTTTACATGAATTCAAGTTCTCATTACAAAAGCTCTTTGTCAGAAGTGGGATTTGAACCCCCGCCTCCATTCGGAGACCAGAATTCCCCACAACTGAGAAGGTTGATAATCCTTGAGTCTGGCGGCTTAGACCACTCGGCCATCCTGACACATACAGCTAACTTTGTTAAGGTCAGTCATATCACTGTCCATGATTAAATACATACAAAATAATATAAGATTTATTGCCTTTACATTAATTCAAGTTCTCATTACAAAAGTTCTTTGTCAGAAGTGGGATTTGAACCCACACCTCCATTTGGAGACCAGAATTCTCAACAACTGAGAAGGTTGATATTCCTTGAGTCTGGCGCCTTAGACCACTCGGACATCCTGAAACTTAAGTATCCGTGCTAAGCTCAGTCATTAACTGTCTATGGATAAATACATACAAAAATAATATAAAATGTATTTCCTTTACATGAATTCAAGTTCTCATTACAAAAGCTCTTTGTCAGAAGTGGGATTTGAACCCACGCCTCCATTCGGAGACCAGAATTCTCCTCAACTGAGAAGGTTGATATTCCTTGAGTCTGGCGCCTTAGACCACTCGGCCATCCTGACACATACAGCTAACTTTGTTAAGCTCAGTCATATAACTGTCTATGGTTAAATACATGCAAAAGTAATATAAGATTTATTGCCTTTACATTAATTCAAGTTCTCATTACAAAAGCTCTTTATCAGAAGTGGGATTTGAACCCACGCCTCCATTCGGAGACAAGAATTCTCAACAACTGAGAAGGTTGATATTCCTTGAGTCTGGTACCTTAGACCAATCGGCCATCCTGACACTTAAGTATCTTTGTTAAGCTCAGTCATATAACTGTCTATGGTTAAATACATGCAAAAGTAATATAAGATTTATTGCCTTTACATTAATTCAAGTTCTCATTACAAAAGCTCTTTGTCAGAAGTGGGATTTGAACCCACGCCTCCATTCGGAGACCACAATTCTCCACAACTGAGAAGGTTGATATTCCTTGAGCCTGGCGCTTTAGAAAACTTGGCCATCCTGACACATAAATGTCTTTGATAAGCTCAGTAATATCACCTTCTATGGTTACATACATACAAAAATAACATAGGGTGTATTTCCTTTACATGAATTCAAGTTCTCATTACAAAAGCTCTTTGACAGAAGTGGGATTTGAACCCACGCCTCCATTCGGAGACCAGAATTCTCCACAACGGAGAAGGTTGATATTGCTTGAGTCTGGCGCCTTAGACCACTCGGCCATCCTGACACATACAGCTAACTTTGTTAAGGTCAGTCATATCACTGTCCATGGTTAAATACATACAAAAATAATATAAGATTTATTGCCTTTACATGACTTCAAGTTCTCATTACAAAAGCTGTTTGTCAGAAGTGGGATTTGAACCCTCGCCTTCATTCGGAGACCAGAATTCTCCACAACTGAGAAGGTTGATATTCCTTGAATCTGGCGCCTTAGAACACTCGGCCATCCTGACACTTAAATATCTTTGATAAGCTCAGTAATATCACCGTCTATGGTTATATACATACAAAAATAACATGGGATGTATTTCCTTTACATGAATTCAAGTTCTCATTACAAAAGCTCTTTTTCAGAAGTGGGATTTGAACCCGCGCCTCCATTCAGAGAACAGAATTGTCCTCAACAGAGAAAGTTGATATTCCTTGAGTCTGGCGCCTTAGACCACTCGGCCATCCTGGAACATACAGCTAACTTTGTTAAGGTCAGTCATATCACTGTCCATGATTAAATACATACAAAGTAATATAAGATTTATTGCCTTTACATTAATTCAAGTTGTCATTACAAAAGCTCTTTGTCAGAAGTGGGATTTGAACCCACGCCTCCATTTGGAGACCAGAATTCTCAACAACTGAGAAGTTTGATATTCCTTGAGTCTGGCGCCTTAGCCCACTCGGCCATCCTGACACTTAAGTATCTGTGCTAAGCTCAGTCATTAACTGTCTATGGATAAATACATACAAAAATAATATAAAATGTATTTCCTTTACATGAATTCAAGTTCTCATTACAAAAGCTCTCTGTCAGAAGTGGGATTTGAACCCACGACTCCATTCGGAGACCAGAATTCTCCACAACTGAGAAGGTTGATATTCCTTGAGCCTGGCGCTTTAGAAAACTTGGCCATCCTGACACATAAATGTCTTTGATAAGCTCAGTAATATCACCTTCTATGGTTACATACATACAAAAATAACATAGGGTGTATTTCCTTTACATGAATTCAAGTTCTCATTACAAAAGCTCTTTGACAGAAGTGGGATTTGAACCCACGCCTCCATTCGGAGACCAGAATTCTCCACAACGGAGAAGGTTGATATTGCTTGAGTCTGGCGCCTTAGACCACTCGGCCATCCTGACACATACAGCTAACTTTGTTAAGGTCAGTCATATCACTGTCCATGGTTAAATACATACAAAAATAATATAAGATTTATTGCCTTTACATGACTTCAAGTTCTCATTACAAAAGCTGTTTGTCAGAAGTGGGATTTGAACCCTCGCCTTCATTCGGAGACCAGAATTCTCCACAACTGAGAAGGTTGATATTCCTTGAATCTGGCGCCTTAGAACACTCGGCCATCCTGACACTTAAATATCTTTGATAAGCTCAGTCATTAACTGTCTATGGATAAATACATACAAAAATAATATAAAATGTATTTCCTTTACATGAATTCAAGTTCTCATTACAAAAGCTCTCTGTCAGAAGTGGGATTTGAACCCACGACTCCATTCGGAGACCAGAATTCTCCACAACGGAGAAGGTTGATTTTCCTTGAGTCTGGCGCCTTAGACCACTCGGCCATCCTGACACATACAGCTAACTTTGTTAAGGTCAGTCATATCACTGTCCATGATTAAATACATACAAAATAATATAAGATTTATTGCCTTTACATTAATTCAAGTTCTCATTACAAAAGCTCTTTGTCAGAAGTGGGATTTGAACCCACGCCTCCATTTGGAGACCAGAATTCTCAACAACTGAGAAGGTTGATATTCCTTGAGTCTGGCGCCTTAGACCACTCGGCCATCCTGACACTTAAGTATCTGTGCTAAGCTCAGTCATTAACTGTCTATGGATAAATACATACAAAAATAATATAAAATGTATTTCCTTTACATGAATTCAAGTTCTCATTACAAAAGCTCTTTGTCAGAAGTGGGATTTGAACCCACACCTCCATTCGGAGACCAGAATTCTCCACAACGGAGAAGGTTGATATTCCTTGAGTCTGGCGCCTTAGACCGCTCGGCCATCCTGACACATACAGCTAACTTTGTTAAGGTCAGTCATATCACTGTCCATGATTAAATACATACAAAATAATATAAGATTTATTGCCTTTACATTAATTCAAGTTCTCATTACAAAAGTTCTTTGTCAGAAGTGGGATTTGAACCCACGCCTCCATTTGGAGACCAGAATTCTCAACAACTGAGAAAGTTGATATTCCTTGAGTCTGGCGCCTTAGACAACTCGGCCATCCTGACACTTAAGTATCCGTGCTAAGCTCAGTCATTAACTGTCTATGGATAAATACATACAAAAATAATATAAAATTTATTTCCTTTACATGAATTCAAGTTCTCATTACAAAAGCTCTTTGTCAGAAGTGGGATTTGAACCCACGCCTCCATTCGGAGACCAGAATTCTCCTCAACTGAGAAGGTTGATATTTCTTGAGTCTGGTGCCTTTGACCACTCGGCCATCCTGACACTTAAATATCTTTGATAAGCTCAGTAATATCACCGTCTATGGTTACATACATACAAAAATAACATGAGATGTATTTCCTTTACATTAATTCAAGTTCTCATTACAAAAGCTCTTTGTCAGAAGTGGGATTTGAACCCACGCCTCCATTTGGAGACCAGAATTCTCAACAACTGAGAAGGTTGATATTTCTTGAGTCTGGCGCCTTTGACCACTCGGCCATCCTGACACTTAAGTATCTGTGCTAAGCTCAGTCATTAACTGTCTATGGATAAATACATACAAAAATAATATAAAATGTATTTCCTTTACATTAATTCAAGTTCTCATTACAAAAGCTCTTTGTCAGAAGTGGGATTTGAACCCACGCCTCCATTCGGAGACCACAATTCTCCACAACTGAGAAGGTTGATATTCCTTGAGCCTGGCGCTTTAGAAAACTTGGCCATCCTGACACATAAATGTCTTTGATAAGCTCAGTAATATCACCTTCTATGGTTACATACATACAAAAATAACATAGGGTGTATTTCCTTTACATGAATTCAAGTTCTCATTACAAAAGCTCTTTGACAGAAGTGGGATTTGAACCCACGCCTCCATTCGGAGACCAGAATTCTCCACAACGGAGAAGGTTGATATTGCTTGAGTCTGGCGCCTTAGACCACTCGGCCATCCTGACACATACAGCTAACTTTGTTAAGGTCAGTCATATCACTGTCCATGGTTAAATACATACAAAAATAATATAAGATTTATTGCCTTTACATGACTTCAAGTTCTCATTACAAAAGCTGTTTGTCAGAAGTGGGATTTGAACCCTCGCCTTCATTCGGAGACCAGAATTCTCCACAACTGAGAAGGTTGATATTCCTTGAATCTGGCGCCTTAGAACACTCGGCCATCCTGACACTTAAATATCTTTGATAAGCTCAGTAATATCACCGTCTATGGTTATATACATACAAAAATAACATGGGATGTATTTCCTTTACATGAATTCAAGTTCTCATTACAAAAGCTCTTTTTCAGAAGTGGGATTTGAACCCGCGCCTCCATTTAGAGAACAGAATTGTCCTCAACAGAGAAAGTTGATATTCCTTGAGTCTGGCGCCTTAGACCACTCGGCCATCCTGGCACATACAGCTAACTTTGTTAAGGTCAGTCATATCACTGTCCATGATTAAATACATACAAAGTAATATAAGATTTATTGCCTTTACATTAATTCAAGTTGTCATTACAAAAGCTCTTTGTCAGAAGTGGGATTTGAACCCACGCCTCCATTTGGAGACCAGAATTCTCAACAACTGAGAAGTTTGATATTCCTTGAGTCTGGCGCCTTAGCCCACTCGGCCATCCTGACACTTAAGTATCTGTGCTAGAGCTCAGTCATTAACTGTCTATGGATAAATACATACAAAAATAATATAAAATGTATTTCCTTTACATGAATTCAAGTTCTCATTACAAAAGCTCTCTGTCAGAAGTGGGATTTGAACCCACGACTCCATTCGGAGACCAGAATTCTCCACAACTGAGAAGGTTGATATTCCTTGAGCCTGGCGCTTTAGAAAACTTGGCCATCCTGACACATAAATGTCTTTGATAAGCTCAGTAATATCACCTTCTATGGTTACATACATACAAAAATAACATAGGGTGTATTTCCTTTACATGAATTCAAGTTCTCATTACAAAAGCTCTTTGACAGAAGTGGGATTTGAACCCACGCCTCCATTCGGAGACCAGAATTCTCCACAACGGAGAAGGTTGATATTGCTTGAGTCTGGCGCCTTAGACCACCCGGCCATCCTGACACATACAGCTAACTTTGTTAAGGTCAGTCATATCACTGTCCATGGTTAAATACATACAAATATAATATAAGATTTATTGCCTTTACATGACTTCAAGTTCTCATTAAAAAAGCTGTTTGTCAGAAGTGGGATTTGAACCCTCGCCTTCATTCGGAGACCAGAATTCTCCACAACTGAGAAGGTTGATATTCCTTGAATCTGGCGCCTTAGAACACTCGGCCATCCTGACACTTAAATATCTTTGATAAGCTCAGTCATTAACTGTCTATGGATAAATACATACAAAAATAATATAAAATGTATTTCCTTTACATGAATTCAAGTTCTCATTACAAAAGCTCTCTGTCAGAAGTGGGATTTGAACCCACGACTCCATTCGGAGACCAGAATTCTCCACAACGGAGAAGGTTGATTTTCCTTGAGTCTGGCGCCTTAGACCACTCGGCCATCCTGACACATACAGCTAACTTTGTTAAGGTCAGTCATATCACTGTCCATGATTAAATACATACAAAATAATATAAGATTTATTGCCTTTACATTAATTCAAGTTCTCATTACAAAAGCTCTTTGTCAGAAGTGGGATTTGAACCCACGCCTCCATTTGGAGACCAGAATTCTCAACAACTGAGAAGGTTGATATTCCTTGAGTCTGGCGCCTTAGACCACTCGGCCATCCTGACACTTAAGTATCTGTGCTAAGCTCAGTCATTAACTGTCTATGGATAAATACATACAAAAATAATATAAAATGTATTTCCTTTACATGAATTCAAGTTCTCATTACAAAAGCTCTTTGTCAGAAGTGGGATTTGAACCCACACCTCCATTCGGAGACCAGAATTCTCCACAACGTAGAAGGTTGATATTCCTTGAGTCTGGCGCCTTAGACCGCTCGGCCATCCTGACACATACAGCTAACTTTGTTAAGGTCAGTCATATCACTGTCCATGATTAAATACATACAAAATAATATAAGATTTATTGCCTTTACATTAATTCAAGTTCTCATTACAAAAGTTCTTTGTCAGAAGTGGGATTTGAACCCACGCCTCCATTTGGAGACCAGAATTCTCAACAACTGAGAAAGTTGATATTCCTTGAGTCTGGCGCCTTAGACAACTCGGCCATCCTGACACTTAAGTATCCGTGCTAAGCTCAGTCATTAACTGTCTATGGATAAATACATACAAAAATAATATAAAATTTATTTCCTTTACATGAATTCAAGTTCTCATTACAAAAGCTCTTTGTCAGAAGTGGGATTTGAACCCACGCCTCCATTCGGAGACCAGAATTCTCCTCAACTGAGAAGGTTGATATTTCTTGAGTCTGGTGCCTTTGACCACTCGGCCATCCTGACACTTAAATATCTTTGATAAGCTCAGTAATATCACCGTCTATGGTTACATACATACAAAAATAACATGAGATGTATTTCCTTTACATTAATTCAAGTTCTCATTACAAAAGCTCTTTGTCAGAAGTGGGATTTGAACCCACGCCTCCATTTGGAGACCAGAATTCTCAACAACTGAGAAGGTTGATATTTCTTGAGTCTGGCGCCTTTGACCACTCGGCCATCCTGACACTTAAGTATCTGTGCTAAGCTCAGTCATTAACTGTCTATGGATAAATACATACAAAAATAATATAAAATGTATTTCCTTTACATTAATTCAAGTTCTCATTACAAAAGCTCTTTGTCAGAAGTGGGATTTGAACCCACGCCTCCATTCGGAGACCACAATTCTCCACAACTGAGAAGGTTGATATTCCTTGAGCCTGGCGCTTTAGAAAACTTGGCCATCCTGACACATAAATGTCTTTGATAAGCTCAGTAATATCACCTTCTATGGTTACATACATACAAAAATAACATAGGGTGTATTTCCTTTACATGAATTCAAGTTCTCATTACAAAAGCTCTTTGACAGAAGTGGGATTTGAACCCACGCCTCCATTCGGAGACCAGAATTCTCCACAACGGAGAAGGTTGATATTGCTTGAGTCTGGCGCCTTAGACCACTCGGCCATCCTGACACATACAGCTAACTTTGTTAAGGTCAGTCATATCACTGTCCATGGTTAAATACATACAAAAATAATATAAGATTTATTGCCTTTACATGACTTCAAGTTCTCATTACAAAAGCTGTTTGTCAGAAGTGGGATTTGAACCCTCGCCTTCATTCGGAGACCAGAATTCTCCACAACTGAGAAGGTTGATATTCCTTGAATCTGGCGCCTTAGAACACTCGGCCATCCTGACACTTAAATATCTTTGATAAGCTCAGTAATATCACCGTCTATGGTTATATACATACAAAAATAACATGGGATGTATTTCCTTTACATGAATTCAAGTTCTCATTACAAAAGCTCTTTTTCAGAAGTGGGATTTGAACCCGCGCCTCCATTCAGAGAACAGAATTGTCCTCAACAGAGAAAGTTGATATTCCTTGAGTCTGGCGCCTTAGACCACTCAGCCATCCTGGCACATACAGCTAACTTTGTTAAGGTCAGTCATATCACTGTCCATGATTAAATACATACAAAGTAATATAAGATTTATTGCCTTTACATTAATTCAAGTTGTCATTACAAAAGCTCTTTGTCAGAAGTGGGATTTGAACCCACGCCTCCATTTGGAGACCAGAATTTTCAACAACTGAGAAGTTTGATATTCCTTGAGTCTGGCGCCTTAGCCCACTCGGCCATCCTGACACTTAAGTATCTGTGCTAGAGCTCAGTCATTAACTGTCTATGGATAAATACATACAAAAATAATATAAAATGTATTTCCTTTACATGAATTCAAGTTCTCATTACAAAAGCTCTCTGTCAGAAGTGGGATTTGAACCCACGACTCCATTCGGAGACCAGAATTCTCCACAACTGAGAAGGTTGATATTCCTTGAGCCTGGCGCTTTAGAAAACTTGGCCATCCTGACACATAAATGTCTTTGATAAGCTCAGTAATATCACCTTCTATGGTTACATACATACAAAAATAACATAGGGTGTATTTCCTTTACATGAATTCAAGTTCTCATTACAAAAGCTCTTTGACAGAAGTGGGATTTGAACCCACGCCTCCATTCGGAGACCAGAATTCTCCACAACGGAGAAGGTTGATATTGCTTGAGTCTGGCGCCTTAGACCACTCGGCCATCCTGACACATACAGCTAACTTTGTTAAGGTCAGTCATATCACTGTCCATGGTTAAATACATACAAATATAATATAAGATTTATTGCCTTTACATGACTTCAAGTTCTCATTACAAAAGCTGTTTGTCAGAAGTGGGATTTGAACCCTCGCCTTCATTCGGAGACCAGAATTCTCCACAACTGAGAAGGTTGATATTCCTTGAATCTGGCGCCTTAGAACACTCGGCCATCCTGACACTTAAATATCTTTGATAAGCTCAGTCATTAACTGTCTATGGATAAATACATACAAAAATAATATAAAATGTATTTCCTTTACATGAATTCAAGTTCTCATTACAAAAGCTCTCTGTCAGAAGTGGGATTTGAACCCACGACTCCTTTCGGAGACCAGAATTCTCCACAACGGAGAAGGTTGATTTTCCTTGAGTCTGGCGCCTTAGACCACTCGGCCATCCTGACACATACAGCTAACTTTGTTAAGGTCAGTCATATCACTGTCCATGATTAAATACATACAAAATAATATAAGATTTATTGCCTTTACATTAATTCAAGTTCTCATTACAAAAGCTCTTTGTCAGAAGTGGGATTTGAGCCCACGCCTCCATTTGGAGACCAGAATTCTCAACAACTGAGAAGGTTGATATTCCTTGAGTCTGGCGCCTTAGACCACTCGGCCATCCTGACACTTAAGTATCTGTGCTAAGCTCAGTCATTAACTGTCTATGGATAAATACATACAAAAATAATATAAAATGTATTTCCTTTACATGAATTCAAGTTCTCATTACAAAAGCTCTTTGTCAGAAGTGGGATTTGAACCCACACCTCCATTCGGAGACCAGAATTCTCCACAACGGAGAAGGTTGATATTCCTTGAGTCTGGCGCCTTAGACCGCTCGGCCATCCTGACACATACAGCTAACTTTGTTAAGGTCAGTCATATCACTGTCCATGATTAAATACATACAAAATAATATAAGATTTATTGCCTTTACATTAATTCAAGTTCTCATTACAAAAGTTCTTTGTCAGAAGTGGGATTTGAACCCACGCCTCCATTTGGAGACCAGAATTCTCAACAACTGAGAAAGTTGATATTCCTTGAGTCTGGCGCCTTAGACAACTCGGCCATCCTGACACTTAAGTATCCGTGCTAAGCTCAGTCATTAACTGTCTATGGATAAATACATACAAAAATAATATAAAATGTATTTCCTTTACATGAATTCAAGTTCTCATTACAAAAGCTCTTTGTCAGAAGTGGGATTTGAACCCACGCCTCCATTCGGAGACCAGAATTCTCCTCAACTGAGAAGGTTGATATTTCTTGAGTCTGGTGCCTTTGACCACTCGGCCATCCTGACACTTAAATATCTTTGATAAGCTCAGTAATATCACCGTCTATGGTTACATACATACAAAAATAACATGAGATGTATTTCCTTTACATGAATTCAAGTTCTCATTACAAAAGCTCTTTGTCAGAAGTGGGATTTGAACCCACGCCTCCATTTGGAGACCAGAATTCTCAACAACTGAGAAGGTTGATATTTCTTGAGTCTGGCGCCTTTGACCACTCGGCCATCCTGACACTTAAGTATCTGTGCTAAGCTCAGTCATTAACTGTCTATGGATAAATACATACAAAAATAATATAAAATGTATTTCCTTTACATGAATTCAAGTTCTCATTACAAAAGCTCTTTGTCAGAAGTGGGATTTGAACCCACGCCTCCATTCGGAGACCAGAATTCCCCACAACTGAGAAGGTTGATATTCCTTGAGTCTGGCGCCTTAGACCACTCGGCCATCCTGGCACATACAGCTAACATTGTTAAGGTCAGTCATATCACTGTCCATGATTAAATACATACAAAATAATATAAGATTTATTGCCTTTACATTAATTCAAGTTCTCATTACAAAAGCTCTTTGTCAGAAGTGGGATTTGAACCCACGCCTCCATTTGGAGACCAGAATTCTCAACAACTGAGAAGGTTGATATTCCTTGAGTCTGGCGCCTTAGACCACTCGGCCATCCTGACACTTAAGTATCTGTGCTAAGCTCAGTCATTAACTGTCTATGGATAAATACATACAAAAATAATATAAAATGTATTTCCTTTACATGAATTCAAGTTCTCATTACAAAAGCTCTTTGTCAGAAGTGGGATTTGAACCCACGCCTCCATTCGGAGACCAGAATTCTCCACAACGGAGAAGGTTGATATTCCTTGAGTCTGGCGCCTTAGACCACTCGGCCATCCTGACACATACAGCTAACTTTGTTAAGCTAAGTCATATAACTGTCTATGGTTAAATACATGCAAAAGTAATATAAGATTTATTGCCTTTACATTAATTCAAGTTCTCATTACAAAAGCTCTTTATCAGAAGTGGGATTTGAACCCACGCCTCCATTTGGAGACCAGAATTCTCAACAACTGAGAAGGTTGATATTCCTTGAGTCTGGCGCCTTAGACCACTCGGCCATCCTGACACTTAAGTATCTGTGCTAAGCTCAGTCATTAACTGTCTATGGATAAATACATACAAAAATAATATAAAATGTATTTCCTTTACATGAATTCAAGTTCTCATTACAAAAGCTCTTTGTCAGAAGTGGGATTTGAACCCACGACTCCATTCGGAGACCAGAATTCTCCACAACGGAGAAGGTTGATTTTCCTTGAGTCTGGCGCCTTAGACCACTCGGCCATCCTGACACATACAGCTAACTTTGTTAAGGTCAGTCATATCACTGTCCATGATTAAATACATACCAAATAATATTCGATTTATTGCCTTTACATTAATTCAAGTTCTCATTACAAAAGCTCTTTGTCAGAAGTGGGATTTGAACCCACACCTCCATTTGGAGACCAGAATTCTCAACAACTGAGAAGGTTGATATTCCTTGAGTCTGGCGCCTTAGACCACTCGGCCATCCTGACACTTAAGTATCCGTGCTAAGCTCAGTCATTAACTGTCTATGGATAAATACATACAAAAATAATATAAAATGTATTTCCTTTACATGAATTCAAGTTCCAGGGATTAAAGTGAAAAAAATTCTTCTGACTGAAATTTTTTTCAGGCCAAGTCATATTCCTGTAACTTTATTTAAATAGTCGAGACCAATAGCGTTTTAAGGGAAGATGTTTAAAACCGATCTAATATTGAGTAATTTAAAAGCTATTTTAATCTATGAAAAACAATTACTTATCTTGACAAATAATCAACCATCTACATAACTTTTCAGTGCATGTTTTTATTTATCTTATGAGACCAAACAATGCTAAACTATATTAATATATAGTTTGTGCCATGGCAAATTGTTTTGGCTGAGGGCAAAGTGAAGTTTTATAACTTTATTATGTAGGCTATATTTAACTTTAACTTTGTAGCCTATTACAGCGCTGACTTATGTTTAATTGAATTGTTTGCTTTATTTCTCATTGTATAGCTTATTATAGCCTACCTATTAGGCTACTACTTTTGAACGGGATATTAGCTCTAAAACTGACATTTAACAAAAAAGAGACATGGTTGTGTAATTTTATATATTCTAAAATATATAAAATATTATATTACTATGCATTCTCTTCACTGTATGTGTACGCATAATACAATAAAACGATACAACCCTGTCTGTTTGTTAAATGTCAGTTTTAATGATAAATAATGTTTCATATTTTTAAAATGAAAACAAAAAGAAGCAGGTTTGTGTTTTAGCTATATTTCGTGTTGTTATAACTATATGATAAATCAATGTGCGTTGCCTGAACCACATTTGTGTGGCCATTTATATGTTTATGATAATAATTATGTTCATTTATAAAAGAAAAGGGGCACAGTGGTGTTGATGAAAAAAGGCAGAGTTGATAACCGGAGTAGCCGCGTGCTGAGTGACGTGATCAAGAACGCGCTGTTAGCAGCGTCCTCTCATCCTCGGGAGTTTGTTCTCCTGAGTCGAACTTGGCAAGTCCGAACTACCAAGGACGCAAGTCCGAAGTTTGCGTACTTGGTATTGAGAAACGACCAATATTGACCCGCGTTCTGTTTTCTATCATGGGACCGCAGCAAACGAGCTGTAGCCTCGCCTGACAAGATTGAGTGAACAGGGTCCAGGGAGCAGTTTTTCCGTGAGCGGGAATTGAAAAACCGGAGTGGACCATAAGCAAAGTGATTACAGAATGCTTAGAGTGGAGAGAGGAACGTGCTTTTGCTCCACTCCAGGCTTTATCACATCCCCCCTCAGCAGGGTGAATACGCATCATCTTTCCTTAATTTAAGACCTATTCCAACTAAAATTAAGACATTTATCACACTGTTTGCGAAATGAAAGCCTATTTACGGCCTTAAAATTATGAAAAGTTAATTTAAGACATAAGGATAGACGGGAACCCTGCAATTGACGGATATCCGTCATAGACTCGCTGCAATTAACGGAAATCCGTCGTAGCGACGGAGAACTTTAATCCCTGAAGTTCTCATTACAAAAGCTCTTTGTCAGAAGTGGGATTTGAACCCACGCCTCCATTCGGAGACCAGAATTCTCCACAACGGAGAAGGTTGATATTCCTTGAGTCTGGCGCCTTAGACCACTCGGCCATCCTGACACATACAGCTAACTTTGTTAAGGTCAGTCATATCACTGTCCATGATTAAATACGTACAAAATAATATAAGATTTATTGCCTTTACATGACTTCAAGTTCTCATTACAAAAGCTCTTTGTCAGAAGTGGGATTTGAACCCACGCCTCCATTTGGAGACCAGAATTCTCAACAACTGAGAAGGTTGATATTACTTGAGGTTGGCGCATTAGACCACTCGGCCATCCTGACACTGAAGTATCCGTGCTAAGCTCAGTAATATCACCGTCTATGGTTACATACATACAAAAATAACATGGGATGTATTTCCTTTACATGAATTCAAGTTCTCATTACAAAAGCTCTTTTTCAGAAGTGGGATTTGACCCCACGCCTTCATTCAGAGACCAGAATTCGCCTCAACAGAGAAAGTTGAGATTCCTTGAGTCTGGCGCCTTAGACCACTCAGCCATCCTGGCACATACAGCTAACTTTGTTAAGGTCAGTCATATCACTGTCCATGATTAAATACATACAAAATAATATAAGATTTATTGCCTTTACATTAATTCAAGTTCTCATTACAAAAGCTCTTTGTCAGAAGTGGGATTTGAACCCACGCCTCCATTTGGAGACCAGAATTCTCAACAACTGAGAAGGTTGATATTCCTTGAGTCTGGCGCCTTAGACCACTCGGCCATCCTGACACTTAAGTATCTGTGCTAAGCTCAGTCATTAACTGTCTATGGATAAATACATACAAAAATAATATAAAATGTATTTCCTTTACATGAATTCAAGTTCTCATTACAAAAGCTCTTTGTCAGAAGTGGGATTTGAACCCACGCCTCCATTCGGAGACCAGAATTCCCCACAACTGAGAAGGTTGATAATCCTTGAGTCTGGCGGCTTAGACCACTCGGCCATCCAGACACTTAAGTATTGTTGCTAAGCTCAGTCATATAACTGTCTATGGTTAAATACATGCAAAAGTAATATAAGATTTATTTCCTTTACATGAATTCAAGTTCTCATTACAAAAGCTCTTTGTCAGAAGTGGGATTTGAACCCACGCCTCCATTCGGAGACCAGAATTCTCCTCAACTGAGAAGGTTGATATTCCTTGAGTCTGGTGCCTTAGAACACTCGGCCATCCTGACACTTAAATATCTTTGATAAGCTCAGTAATATCACCGTCTATGGTTACATACATACAAAAATAACATGGGATGTATTTCCTTTACATGAATTCAAGTTTTCATTACAAAACCTCTTTTTCAGAAGTGGGATTTGAACCCACGCCTCCATTCAGAGACCAGAATTCTCCTCAACGGAGAAAGTTGAGATTCCTTGAGTCTGGCGCCTTAGACCACTCGGCCATCCTGGCACATACAGCTAACTTTGTTAAGGTCAGTCATATCACTGTCCATGATTAAATACATACAAAATAATATAAGATTTATTGCCTTTACATTAATTCAAGTTCTCATTACAAAAGCTCTTTGTCAGAAGTGGGATTTGAACCCACGCCTCCATTTGGAGACCAGAATTCTCAACAACTGAGAAGGTTGATATTCCTTGAGTCTGGCGCCTTAGACCACTCGGCCATCCTGACACATACAGCTAACTTTGTTAAGCTCAGTCATATAACTGTCTATGGATAAATACATACAAAAATAATATAAAATGTATTTCCTTTACATGAATTCAAGTTCTCATTACAAAAGCTCTTTGTCAGAAGTGGGATTTGAACCCACGACTCCATTCGGAGACCAGAATTCTCCACAACGGAGAAGGTTGATTTTCCTTGAGTCTGGCGCCTTAGACCACTCGGCCATCCTGACACATACAGCTAACTTTGTTAAGGTCAGTCATATCACTGTCCATGATTAAATACATACCAAATAATATTCGATTTATTGCCTTTACATTAATTCAAGTTCTCATTACAAAAGCTCTTTGTCAGAAGTGGGATTTGAACCCACACCTCCATTTGGAGACCAGAATTCTCAACAACTGAGAAGGTTGATATTCCTTGAGTCTGGCGCCTTAGACCACTCGGCCATCCTGACACTTAAGTATCCGTGCTAAGCTCAGTCATTAACTGTCTATGGATAAATACATACAAAAATAATATAAAATGTATTTCCTTTACATGAATTCAAGTTCCAGGGATTAAAGTGAAAAAAATTCTTCTGACTGAAATTTTTTTCAGGCCAAGTCATATTCCTGTAACTTTATTTAAATAGTCGAGACCAATAGCGTTTTAAGGGAAGATGTTTAAAACCGATCTAATATTGAGTAATTTAAAAGCTATTTTAATCTATGAAAAACAATTACTTATCTTGACAAATAATCAACCATCTACATAACTTTTCAGTGCATGTTTTTATTTATCTTATGAGACCAAACAATGCTAAACTATATTAATATATAGTTTGTGCCATGGCAAATTGTTTTGGCTGAGGGCAAAGTGAAGTTTTATAACTTTATTATGTAGGCTATATTTAACTTTAACTTTGTAGCCTATTACAGCGCTGACTTATGTTTAATTGAATTGTTTGCTTTATTTCTCATTGTATAGCTTATTATAGCCTACCTATTAGGCTACTACTTTTGAACGGGATATTAGCTCTAAAACTGACATTTAACAAAAAAGAGACATGGTTGTGTAATTTTATATATTCTAAAATATATAAAATATTATATTACTATGCATTCTCTTCACTGTATGTGTACGCATAATACAATAAAACGATACAACCCTGTCTGTTTGTTAAATGTCAGTTTTAATGATAAATAATGTTTCATATTTTTAAAATGAAAACAAAAAGAAGCAGGTTTGTGTTTTAGCTATATTTCGTGTTGTTATAACTATATGATAAATCAATGTGCGTTGCCTGAACCACATTTGTGTGGCCATTTATATGTTTATGATAATAATTATGTTCATTTATAAAAGAAAAGGGGCACAGTGGTGTTGATGAAAAAAGGCAGAGTTGATAACCGGAGTAGCCGCGTGCTGAGTGACGTGATCAAGAACGCGCTGTTAGCAGCGTCCTCTCATCCTCGGGAGTTTGTTCTCCTGAGTCGAACTTGGCAAGTCCGAACTACCAAGGACGCAAGTCCGAAGTTTGCGTACTTGGTATTGAGAAACGACCAATATTGACCCGCGTTCTGTTTTCTATCATGGGACCGCAGCAAACGAGCTGTAGCCTCGCCTGACAAGATTGAGTGAACAGGGTCCAGGGAGCAGTTTTTCCGTGAGCGGGAATTGAAAAACCGGAGTGGACCATAAGCAAAGTGATTACAGAATGCTTAGAGTGGAGAGAGGAACGTGCTTTTGCTCCACTCCAGGCTTTATCACATCCCCCCTCAGCAGGGTGAATACGCATCATCTTTCCTTAATTTAAGACCTATTCCAACTAAAATTAAGACATTTATCACACTGTTTGCGAAATGAAAGCCTATTTACGGCCTTAAAATTATGAAAAGTTAATTTAAGACATAAGGATAGACGGGAACCCTGCAATTGACGGATATCCGTCATAGACTCGCTGCAATTAACGGAAATCCGTCGTAGCGACGGAGAACTTTAATCCCTGAAGTTCTCATTACAAAAGCTCTTTGTCAGAAGTGGGATTTGAACCCACGCCTCCATTCGGAGACCAGAATTCTCCACAACGGAGAAGGTTGATATTCCTTGAGTCTGGCGCCTTAGACCACTCGGCCATCCTGACACATACAGCTAACTTTGTTAAGGTCAGTCATATCACTGTCCATGATTAAATACGTACAAAATAATATAAGATTTATTGCCTTTACATGACTTCAAGTTCTCATTACAAAAGCTCTTTGTCAGAAGTGGGATTTGAACCCACGCCTCCATTTGGAGACCAGAATTCTCAACAACTGAGAAGGTTGATATTACTTGAGGTTGGCGCATTAGACCACTCGGCCATCCTGACACTGAAGTATCCGTGCTAAGCTCAGTAATATCACCGTCTATGGTTACATACATACAAAAATAACATGGGATGTATTTCCTTTACATGAATTCAAGTTCTCATTACAAAAGCTCTTTTTCAGAAGTGGGATTTGACCCCACGCCTTCATTCAGAGACCAGAATTCGCCTCAACAGAGAAAGTTGAGATTCCTTGAGTCTGGCGCCTTAGACCACTCAGCCATCCTGGCACATACAGCTAACTTTGTTAAGGTCAGTCATATCACTGTCCATGATTAAATACATACAAAATAATATAAGATTTATTGCCTTTACATTAATTCAAGTTCTCATTACAAAAGCTCTTTGTCAGAAGTGGGATTTGAACCCACGCCTCCATTTGGAGACCAGAATTCTCAACAACTGAGAAGGTTGATATTCCTTGAGTCTGGCGCCTTAGACCACTCGGCCATCCTGACACTTAAGTATCTGTGCTAAGCTCAGTCATTAACTGTCTATGGATAAATACATACAAAAATAATATAAAATGTATTTCCTTTACATGAATTCAAGTTCTCATTACAAAAGCTCTTTGTCAGAAGTGGGATTTGAACCCACGCCTCCATTCGGAGACCAGAATTCCCCACAACTGAGAAGGTTGATAATCCTTGAGTCTGGCGGCTTAGACCACTCGGCCATCCAGACACTTAAGTATTGTTGCTAAGCTCAGTCATATAACTGTCTATGGTTAAATACATGCAAAAGTAATATAAGATTTATTTCCTTTACATGAATTCAAGTTCTCATTACAAAAGCTCTTTGTCAGAAGTGGGATTTGAACCCACGCCTCCATTCGGAGACCAGAATTCTCCTCAACTGAGAAGGTTGATATTCCTTGAGTCTGGTGCCTTAGAACACTCGGCCATCCTGACACTTAAATATCTTTGATAAGCTCAGTAATATCACCGTCTATGGTTACATACATACAAAAATAACATGGGATGTATTTCCTTTACATGAATTCAAGTTTTCATTACAAAACCTCTTTTTCAGAAGTGGGATTTGAACCCACGCCTCCATTCAGAGACCAGAATTCTCCTCAACGGAGAAAGTTGAGATTCCTTGAGTCTGGCGCCTTAGACCACTCGGCCATCCTGGCACATACAGCTAACTTTGTTAAGGTCAGTCATATCACTGTCCATGATTAAATACATACAAAATAATATAAGATTTATTGCCTTTACATTAATTCAAGTTCTCATTACAAAAGCTCTTTGTCAGAAGTGGGATTTGAACCCACGCCTCCATTTGGAGACCAGAATTCTCAACAACTGAGAAGGTTGATATTCCTTGAGTCTGGCGCCTTAGACCACTCGGCCATCCTGACACATACAGCTAACTTTGTTAAGCTCAGTCATATAACTGTCTATGGTTAAATACATGCAAAAGTAATATAAGATTTATTGCCTTTACATTAATTCAAGTTCTCATTACAAAAGCTCTTTATCAGAAGTGGGATTTGAACCCACGCCTCCATTCGGAGACAAGAATTCTCAACAACTGAGAAGGTTGATATTCCTTGAGTCTGGTACCTTAGACCAATCGGCCATCCTGACACTTAAGTATCTTTGTTAAGCTCAGTCATATAACTGTCTATGGTTAAATACATGCAAAAGTAATATAAGATTTATTGCCTTTACATTAATTCAAGTTCTCATTACAAAAGCTCTTTGTCAGAAGTGGGATTTGAACCCACGCCTCCATTCGGAGACCACAATTCTCCACAACTGAGAAGGTTGATATTCCTTGAGCCTGGCGCTTTAGAAAACTTGGCCATCCTGACACATAAATGTCTTTGATAAGCTCAGTAATATCACCTTCTATGGTTACATACATACAAAAATAACATAGGGTGTATTTCCTTTACATGAATTCAAGTTCTCATTACAAAAGCTCTTTGACAGAAGTGGGATTTGAACCCACGCCTCCATTCGGAGACCAGAATTCTCCACAACAGAGAAGGTTGATATTGCTTGAGTCTGGCGCCTTAGACCACTCGGCCATCCTGACACATACAGCTAACTTTGTTAAGGTCAGTCATATCACTGTCCATGGTTAAATACATACAAAAATAATATAAGATTTATTGCCTTTACATGACTTCAAGTTCTCATTACAAAAGCTGTTTGTCAGAAGTGGGATTTGAACCCTCGCCTTCATTCGGAGACCAGAATTCTCCACAACTGAGAAGGTTGATATTCCTTGAATCTGGCGCCTTAGAACACTCGGCCATCCTGACACTTAAATATCTTTGATAAGCTCAGTAATATCACCGTCTATGGTTATATACATACAAAAATAACATGGGATGTATTTCCTTTACATGAATTCAAGTTCTCATTACAAAAGCTCTTTTTCAGAAGTGGGATTTGAACCCGCGCCTCCATTCAGAGACCAGAATTCTCCTCAACAGAGAAAGTTGATATTCCTTGAGTCTGGCGCCTTAGACCACTCGGCCATCCTGACACATACAGCTAACTTTGTTAAGGTCAGTCATATCACTGTCCATGATTAAATACATACAAAATAATATAAGATTTATTGCCTTTACATTAATTCAAGTTCTCATTACAAAAGCTCTTTGTCAGAAGTGGGATTTGAACCCACGCCTCCATTTGGAGACCAGAATTCTCAACAACTGAGAAGGTTGATATTCCTTGAGTCTGGCGCCTTAGACCACTCGGCCATCCTGACACTTAAGTATCTGTGCTAAGCTCAGTCATTAACTGTCTATGGATAAATACATACAAAAATAATATAAAATGTATTTCCTTTACATGAATTCAAGTTCTCATTACAAAAGCTCTTTGTCAGAAGTGGGATTTGAACCCACACCTCCATTCGGAGACCAGAATTCTCCACAACGGAGAAGGTTGATATTCCTTGAGCCTGGCGCCTTAGACCGCTCGGCCATCCTGACACATACAGCTAACTTTGTTAAGGTCAGTCATATCACTGTCCATGATTAAATACATACAAAATAATATAAGATTTATTGCCTTTACATTAATTCAAGTTCTCATTACAAAAGTTCTTTGTCAGAAGTGGGATTTGAACCCACGCCTCCATTTGGAGACCAGAATTCTCAACAACTGAGAAAGTTGATATTCCTTGAGTCTGGCGCCTTAGACAACTCGGCCATCCTGACACTTAAGTATCCGTGCTAAGCTCAGTCATTAACTGTCTATGGATAAATACATACAAAAATAATATAAAATGTATTTCCTTTACATGAATTCAAGTTCTCATTACAAAAGCTCTTTGTCAGAAGTGGGATTTGAACCCACGCCTCCATTCGGAGCCCAGAATTCTCCTCAACTGAGAAGGTTGATATTCCTTGAGTCTGGCGCCTTAGAACACTTGGCCATCCTGACACTTAAATATCTTTGATAAGCTCAGTAATATCACCGTCTATGGTTACATACATACAAAAATAACATGAGATGTATTTCCTTTACATTAATTCAAGTTCTCATTACAAAAGCTCTTTGTCAGAAGTGGGATTTGAACCCACGCCTCCATTTGGAGACCAGAATTCTCAACAACTGAGAAGGTTGATATTTCTTGAGTCTGGCGCCTTTGACCACTCGGCCATCCTGACACTTAAGTATCTGTGCTAAGCTCAGTCATTAACTGTCTATGGATAAATACATACAAAAATAATATAAAATGTATTTCCTTTACATGAATTCAAGTTCTCATTACAAAAGCTCTTTGTCAGGAGTGGGATTTGAACCCACGCCTCCATTCGGAGACCAGAATTCCCCACAACTGAGAAGGTTGATAATCCTTGAGTCTGGCGGCTTAGACCACTCGGCCATCCTGACACTTAAGTATTGTTGCTAAGCTCAGTCATATAACTGTCTATGGATAAATACATACAAAAATAATATAAAATGTATTTCCTTTACATGAATTCAAGTTCTCATTACAAAAGCTCTTTGTCAGAAGTGGAATTTGAACCCACACCTCCATTCGGAGACCAGAATTCTCCACAACGGAGAAGGTTGATATTCCTTGAGTCTGGCGCCTTAGACCGCTCGGCCATCCTGACACATACAGCTAACTTTGTTAAGGTCAGTCATATCACTGTCCATGATTAAATACATACAAAATTATATAAGATTTATTGCCTTTACATTAATTCAAGTTCTCATTACAAAAGTTCTTTGTCAGAAGTGGGATTTGAACCCACGCCTCCATTTGGAGACCAGAATTCTCAACAACTGAGAAGGTTGATATTCCTTGAGTCTGGCGCCTTAGACCACTCGGCCATCCTGGCACATACAGTTAACTTTGTTAAGGTCAGTCATATCACTGTCCATGATTAAATACATACAAAATAATATAAGATTTATTGCCTTTACATTAATTCAAGTTCTCATTACAAAAGCTCTTTGTCAGAAGTGGGATTTGAACCCACGCCTCCATTTGGAGACCAGAATTCTCAACAACTGAGAAGGTTGATATTCCTTGAGTCTGGCGCCTTAGACCACTCGGCCATCCTGACACTTAAGTATCTGTGCTAAGCTCAGTCATTAACTGTCTATGGATAAATATATACAAAAATAATATAAAATGTATTTCCTTTACATGAATTCAAGTTCTCATTACAAAAGCTCTTTGTCAGAAGTGGGATTTGAACCCACGACTCCATTCGGAGACCAGAATTCTCCACAACGGAGAAGGTTGATTTTCCTTGAGTCTGGCGCCTTAGACCACTCGGCCATCCTGACACATACAGCTAACTTTGTTAAGGTCAGTCATATCACTGTCCATGATTAAATACGTACAAAATAATATAAGATTTATTGCCTTTACATTAATTCAAGTTCTCATTACAAAAGCTCTTTGTCAGAAGTGGGATTTGAACCCACGCCTCCATTTGGAGACCAGAATTCTCAACAACTGAGAAGGTTGATATTCCTTGAGTCTGGCGCCTTAGACCACTCAGCCATCCTGACACTTAAGTATCTGTGCTAAGCTCAGTCATTAACTGTCTATGGATAAATACATACAAAAATAATATAGAATGTATTTCCTTTACATGAATTCAAGTTCTCATTACAAAAGCTCTTTGTCAGAAGTGGGATTTGAACCCACGCCTCCATTCGGAGACCAGAATTCTCCTCAACTGAGAAGGTTGATATTCCTTGAGTCTGGCGCCTTAGACCACTCGGCCATCCTGACACATACAGCTAACTTTGTTAAGCTCAGTCATATAACTGTCTATGGTTAAATACATGCAAAAGTAATATAAGATTTATTGCCTTTACATTAATTCAAGTTCTCATTACAAAAGCTCTTTATCAGAAGTGGGATTTGAACCCACGCCTCCATTCGGAGACAAGAATTCTCAACAACTGAGAAGGTTGATATTCCTTGAGTCTGGCACCTTAGACCAATCGGCCATCCTGACACTTAAGTATCTTTGTTAAGCTCAGTCATATAACTGTCTATGGTTAAATACATGCAAAAGTAATATAAGATTTATTGCCTTTACATTAATTCAAGTTCTCATTACAAAAGCTCTTTGTCAGAAGTGGGATTTGAACCCACGCCTCCATTCAGAGACCAGAATTCTCCACAACTGAGAAGGTTGATATTCCTTGAGCCTGGCGCTTTAGAAAACTCGGCCATCCTGACACATAAATGTCTTTGATAAGCTCAGTAATATCACCGTCTATGGTTACATACATACAAAAATAACATAGGATGTATTTCCTTTACATGAATTCAAGTTCTCATTACAAAAGCTCTTTGACAGAAGTGGGATTTGAACCAACGCCTCCATTCGGAGACCAGAATTCTCCACAACGGAGAAAGTTGATATTCCTTGAGTCTGGTGCCTTAGACCACTCGGCCATCCTGACACATACAGCTAACTTTGTTAAGGTCAGTCATATCACTGTCCATGGTTAAATACATACAAAAATAATATAAGATTTATTGCCTTTACATGACTTCAAGTTCTCATTACAAAAGCTGTTTGTCAGAAGTGGGATTTGAACCCTCGCCTTCATTCGGAGACCAGAATTCTCCACAACTGAGAAGGTTGATATTCCTTGAATCTGGCGCCTTAGAACACTCGGCCATCCTGACACTTAAATATCTTTGATAAGCTCAGTAATATCACCGTCTATGGTTACATACATACAAAAATAACATGGGATGTATTTCCTTTACATGAATTCAAGTTCTCATTACAAAAGCTCTTTTTCAGAAGTGGGATTTGAACCCGCGCCTCCATTCAGAGACCAGAATTCTCCTCAACGGAGAAAGTTGATATTCCTTGAGTCTGGCGCCTTAGACCACTCGGCCATCCTGGCACATACAGCTAACTTTGTTAAGGTCAGTCATATCACTGTCCATGATTAAATACATACAAAATAATATAAGATTTATTGCCTTTACATTAATTCAAGTTCTCATTACAAAAGTTCTTTGTCAGAAGTGGGATTTGAACCCACGCCTCCATTTGGAGACCAGAATTCTCAACAACTGCGAAGTTTGATATTCCTTGAGTCTGGCGCCTTAGACCACTCGGCCATCCTGACACTTAAATATCTGTACTAAGCTCAGTCATTAACTGTCAATGGATAAATACATACAAAAATAATATTAAATGTATTTCCTTTACATGAATTCAAGTTCTCATTACAAAAGCTCTCTGTCAGAAGTGGGATTTGAACCCACGACTCCATTCGGAGACAAGAATTCTCAACAACTGAGAAGGTTGATATTCCTTGAGTCTGGCACCTTAGACCAATCGGCCATCCTGACACTTAAGTATCTTTGTTAAGCTCAGTCATATAACTGTCTATGGTTAAATACATGCAAAAGTAATATAAGATTTATTGCCTTTACATTAATTCAAGTTCTCATTACAAAAGCTCTTTATCAGAAGTGGGATTTGAACCCACGCCTCCATTCGGAGACCAGAATTCTCCACAACTGAGAAGGTTGATATTCCTTGAGTCTGGCACCTTAGACCAATCGGCCATCCTGACACTTAAGTATCTTTGTTAAGCTCAGTCATATAACTGTCTATGGTTAAATACATGCAAAAGTAATATAAGATGTATTGCCTTTACATTAATTCAAGTTCTCATTACAAAAGCTCTTTATCAGAAGTGGGATTTGAACCCACGCCTCCATTCGGAGACAAGAATTCTCAACAACTGAGAAGGTTGATATTCCTTGAGTCTGGCACCTTAGACCAATCGGCCATCCTGACACTTCAGTATTGTTGTGGCAAAAATTCTCAAACAAACATCACTGCGTAAGAGACACTCAGAGTCAAATTATATAAAATAGAAGTATTTATTCTTGCAAGAATAGGAGCAGTCTAATACACAGTTGTTACCCTGTGCAGAAGAGTGACACACCCCCAGACAGACTGAACTAGCTTTTATCTTAGTTTCAAGGCCTTCTTCCCCCCAGAGCCTTCCTCCCAGTAGTTTTCCATAGACGTCACTATTTGGCCCACTAAGCTCCCCTGCACCAAATGGCCTTCTGACATCTAGGTCAGAGGTCCTTGTTCGTCTGTTCTCTGGAGTGTCTCCCTCTTCTGCCTCCCCAGGTACATAAACAGAATCCTCTCACTACAAGTGAGAGACACACATGTGACATTCTTTGAAAAATCTATATTTTACTAAAGATCAATGAATATCATTAAAATTGCCACTACAGTATCTTTGTTAAGCTCAGTCATATAACTGTCTATGGTTAAATACATGCAAAAGTAATATACGATTTATTGCCTTTACATTAATTCAAGTTCTCATTACAAAAGCTCTTTATCAGAAGTGGGATTTGAACCCACGCCTCCATTCGGAGACAAGAATTCTCAACAACTGAGAAGGTTGATATTCCTTGAGTCTGGCACCTTAGACCAATCGGCCATCCTGACACTTAAGTATCTTTGTTAAGCTCAGTCATATAACTGTCTATGGTTAAATACATGCAAAAGTAATATAAGATTTATTGCCTTTACATTAATTCAAGTTCTCATTACAAAAGCTCTTTATCAGAAGTGGGATTTGAACCCACGCCTCTATTCGGAGACCAGAAGTCTCCACAACTGAGAAGGTTGATATTCCTTGAGCCTGGCGCTTTAGACCACTTCGTCATCCTGACACATACAGCTGACTTTGTTAAGGTCAGTCATATCACTGTCCATGGATAAATACATACAAAAATAATATAAGATTTATTGCCTTTACATTAATTCAAGTTCTCATTACAAAAGCTCTTTGCCAGAAGTGGGATTTGAACCAACGCCTCCATTCGGAAACCAGAATTCTCAACAACTGAGAAGGTTGATGTTCCTTGAGTCTGGCACCTTAGACCAATCGGCCATCCTGACAATTAAGTATCTTTGTTAAACTCCGTCATATAACTGTTGTGGTGGCAATTTTAATGATATTCATTGATCTTTAGTTAAATATAGATGATTCAAAGAATGTCACATGTGTGTCTCTCACTTGTAGTGAGAGGATTCTGTTTATGTACCTGGGGAGGCAGAAGAGGGAGACACTCCAGAGAACAGACGAACAAGGACCTCTGACCTAGATGTCAGAAGGCCATTTGGTGCAGGGGAGCTTAGTGGGCCAACTAGTGACGTCTATGGAAAACTACTGGAAGGAAGGCTCTGGGGGGAAGAAGGCCTTGAAACTAAGATAAAAGCTAGTTCAGTCTGTCTGGGGGGGTGTCACTCTTCTGCACAGGGTAACAACTGTGTATTAGACTGCTCCTATTGTAGCAAGAATAAATACTTCTATTTTTATATAATTTGACTCTGAGTGTCTCTTACTCAGTGATGTTTGTTTGAGAATTTTTGCCACAACAGTTTTGGTGTCAGAAGTGGGATTCCTTGGACATGTCTCCTGGACCTGAGATCGGACGGTGTTTGGCCACCTGGACTAAGTAAGTTCCAGCTCTACCTCGTAAACTTGAGAGAGAGGGGCCGACCGATATCAGGGCCGGGAGAATCGACCACTGGAATCTAAAGAACCCGTAAGTGGCACGAAACAACGTCTCTGGTAAGGGTCATTTAAATTCGGTTTAATTGGGGGAAGAGTGAAATTGAACCATATTGGCTGAGGGCTGTTTCTGTGGTGCGTAATCTGAGATTAATTGAGATCTATATATAGATCAAGAAGTTTCAAACAGATACGAGAGAAAATTATCTGAGATTAACTGAGATTTGTAGCGGATCAAGAGGTTTCAAACAGATACGAAAATTATCTGAGATTAACTGAGATTTGTAGCGGATCAAGAAGTTTCAAACAGATAGGTAACCTGAAAATCAGTTGTTCCACCACGGAGCAAATTGTTTTTTAGGTGCTGAGGCTAATTAGGGGGAGCCAGAAAAGATTTTTTTTTTTGGTAAACCTTAATTAGGAGGGCACTAACAAGTGCAACCCGACCGATTTGGGTTAAAAGAAAAAATCGGATTTGTTAGGGACGCCTAACAGATTAAAGAAAACGCGCGTTGAAGAGAAAATCCACAGAGAACAGAAAACAGCCGGTATGGGGATGTCTCAAAAGCAAGCTTGCGAAATTTGGTACACCGGTGTTTTGTCAAATGAGGTATTGAGCGCCACAACATTAAAGATGGTGCGGGAATCAGTTGAACAGAGCAGTGAGAAACAAAAGTTGTGTCTGCGTTCAACATGTGTGTAAAAAATGTGAACAGATAATGGATTGTTGGCTTGAAGATAAAATGTCGAACTGCCAGGAGAAATAATGTTTTTTTACTTCTTCATCCAGTAAATGGATGCATGACATTAGATGTCTATAGAACTTAAATTTATATGACAAGGATTGTAGCAAGAAGCAATAAGGCTGTCTGTGTGAAATAGAGGGAACTGTAAGTGAGACTTGGTGGAAGAGGGAAGTGAAAAAAAAAAAAAGGTTGGTGTGTGAGATATGTGTGTGTGGGGATTGTTCAAACAATCATGTACTGGTTAGATAATGAAGGAACTGGCATGTTTGAGAAAAGAAAGGAGAGGATAATGAGGGAACTGGCATGTAGGGAAAAGAAAGGAGAAATATAGTAGAAAACTATATGTGATGAAAATAGACATGGTCTGACAGAATTTATGGAAGTCAAATTAACTGTTTAAATGGTGAAATGGAAAGTCAGTTTTAGAATAAAATAAGGCATTGTATGATTGACAGGGATTAACATGATATGAAGAATGTTTTAAGCAGAATGGGGAACAATTCTAGATTTTGATAAAATAATGATTGAAATGATATATCTGCTTTATTTTATTAATGGTTAAGAAAATAAGGGTATTGAAGCAAGTAGCTATAATGGTTGTCTGTGTAATTTACGGACTGAGTAATAATCTGTTTTGGAGAAACAGTAGAGATAAGACTGAGACAATAATGATAATATTAAGTTGAATCTGCAGACTAACCATGTGATGGAAGGGAAAAGGCTTCAAACCAGTTGTAATGAAAATAATGATGTACAAATTGTTACACTTTATGAAGAGTAACGGAACAGTCCGGGAAAATAAATAAATAAATAAATAGTGAGACAGAAGAGAGCAAATGCTGTAAACAGCTCTGCTCAGAAGATCTCACTTTGAAGAGATTTGCAGATGATGTTTTGTAAAAGATAAGCTGGGAGAAATGTGTAAAGACAGAAAACAAATTCGAATATTTTGAGCATTTTCTGTGCTGCTCATGAAATTATGTTCCGCCAATAAAATGATGAAGATTATGATTTGGCTATTGTGATTAAATCCGCGAATGGTGGACTGTAAAAGAATACAGAGGACTGCTTATCAGTGGCTCTGTTTACATTCCTGAAATGGGACACACACTGCTTCAAGAGTGTGCAGTAAGTTGGAGCCGTTTGCAAGCTCACAGTGATCAAACTATAGTCAAGGACAGGTGTCTGATGCTGAAGTTGAGGCTGAAACAAATTCACTAGATGACAGAGAGTGTTTTAATGGTGGTCATCAGGACAATTTAATAGGCAACTAAATGCCCACCGAGAAGGTGTTTGAAAATGTGATAGTGACACATTTCTGATAATAATGTGGGTGTGAAAATAGATCAGTGTTTAAACGACGACAGTAACATTTTTCGTCTGAGAAATAAGAGATAAAAACAAGGTCAAAAGATTGAAGTCTTAAAGTGAATCCTTTTGAAGAAAAGATCTATAATAGTGAATTGATGAATACAGGTTGATGTAAAATTAATGACTCCAACAAATGTGAGTTGCAAAATATATCAAAGTAACTAACAGGATGATTGTGTTTTAATTAAACATTTTAGGAAGGGTTTAGATTAAGGAGAGAGTATCAAGCAGAGAGTGCTAGCCTTGTCAAAGTTAACGTAATTGAGAACTTGACAACTAAAATGCTGATTGAGAAATGTGAAACATTATTTAGAACTAAAATAATAATTTTTATTGAAGATCAAGTAAGCAGAAGCAATACTGGATTAACAGTTGCTGAATGCTGATTAAACAAACAGCTTGAAAAGTTGGCCATGAAAGAACTAGAAGCTGATGTTTTTGCTTTCAAAAGATAAGTTTAGTATTGGCTGTAATGAAACAATTTTGCTTATCTGGATCTGATGTGTACTGTGGCTGAAACTGCCAGTGCAACAGAGACTCAATCTGAGTGGAAATTTGTAATGTCTAAATAAAGACAACTATAAAATTATGTTTATTTGGAAACACATGTAATTTCTGGCAAATATGCCTTAAGCTGGGATAGAGTTATAGGATGGTAGATAAAAGTTTGATGCTAGAAGTTTATGAGAGTGCAGTGTGCCAGTCCTGAATGCCTCAGAGTCTCTCTCATTCAATGTCAGCTAAAAGCTGTTATCTGTGATAAGCTATTTGTAGTAAAGCACAGTTTCAGAAGAATCATAGACACAGAGATGTTTAAAGAAACAATTGCCATAAAGGGCAATTTGTATTTGTAAATGTAAAACTGAATGACTTTA
Source organism: Tiaroga cobitis (assembly GCA_030578255.1). NCBI lineage: Eukaryota > Metazoa > Chordata > Actinopteri > Cypriniformes > Leuciscidae > Tiaroga > Tiaroga cobitis. The sequence continues at coordinate 795,552 of JAROOI010000033.1, forward strand.
AAGAAGTTTTTAAAATAGTAATGCAGAACTTGAAGACATTATTTTATTTTAGGACCAGTAACTTCTTTGTCTCATTTAGTCTCCACCATTCAGGACCGATGGCTCCGTCTACAGGTAAAGTTCACTGAACGTACGGATGATCCAAATTCGCTGAGTATAGTCTAAGCAGCTAGGGTTTCTGCTTTTAAGATAAAATAATGGATTTAAGTGATTAAATACTGTTGTTATTGACCTGTCTCCCTGTGTGAACACTATTAGGCAATGAGAATGGCTCTGGTGACTCTTGAACGTGCCTTTCCTAAGCTCCAGAGAACAACAGATTTTGTTGAAGAAAACGGTCAAAGATTCTGTGATGGGAAAAAAGCGGTCACCAGTGGGCACGAGTGACCACCTCGATGACGGGTAAGACCTTCTTTGGCCAGACAGGGGGCAACCCAAGCCAGAGGGCTCACGTAAAGTCACTGGGCATCTCCTGAATGGGGGTGTTTTATGTGAGACAGGTATGAGAGTTGAGCAGGAGCTGTGAGGCCAGCAGCGTCCTTATACCGTTAGGGGGAGATGAAGCTATGACGAGTCACGCCAGTCTTCCCCATGATGCAAAGCTCCTCTATACCACTCACCAGAAGAAACCGCATTAGTTGTATGGCTTGTTTTTCATTGTGACAAGTGTCTGCAACTATACCAGGGGGACAACACCCTGAGAAGAAAATTATAGACAAGGAGCTAATGGCAATGGGCTTTCAAGAGCCAGCTGAGACCGTAAGGGGGATTGCCATTATTAATTGTTGTGGAGACAGTAATAAAACTTTTTGATGTCGGTTGCCTTATGGGCAAGGAAAATGTATAGAAGTTGATTTAGAACTAGTCTATAACATAGTTCTAACTCCTGAAGGTCGTTAGACATGGTGGTGACTAAAGATGAAGACAGCTTTGTAGATTTAAGTCTGGATAACAAAGGTGGATGGTCAAAGGTTATTGTAATGAATTTAATATTACATTTTGTATAAGAAATGGATTTATAGTGAGAGAGACTGCTTGAGCTGAAGAAGGAATGGTTACTGTGTCTGTCTTTCTGTTATCGGCCTGCTAGAGCAAGCTGAAGGAAAATAATGATAATGAATCCAAAACAACCCAGCTGACTTGTCTAAAAATCTAATGAATAATGAACAAGACATGCTTTGAAAGTGGTTAAGAGACCATGTAAAATTAGGGAAAGGCTACAGGAAAATGTGAAGTTTAAAATCTTATTTAAAATTTAAATCCTTTTAACGATGATATAAGGAAAGGGCAAACATTGAGAATGAGCAGTTAACATATGTGTGTCTAGTATGAGTGTGTGTGTGATGGTGACAGCACTTTATGTCTTGTATGTATTAGTTTGGGGTACTAATATTAGAACAGTATTGAAATTAGAACAGAACAGTTTTATCATTACAGATGGGTTAAGGCAAATGACAAATTTTAAAGAAGCCGATAATTCTGAGGGGATCGGTTGAAAAGACAATACAGAACATGGGACGAGCTTTAAGTTGATTGGACATCAAGCTCTGTCTGGTAGTAATACTTTTGTCATGCAGGATGTCGATTTGAATTATGTTCTGGATCAGTTTAAGTATTTGTGTAAATTGGAATTGTGTAGTTGTAGATCACAATCTGGCATGGGCTGAGATAAATGAAAATGTTGTAGATTTGATGGCAACAACAAAATGACATATTGGCTAAGTCAATTTCGAAGTATCAAGAGAGCCCTTAACATTTATGATAATTGTGAACAAAGGGGGAGAAATGATTGACTGACATTGACCAAGTCTGTACAGCACGACCTGACCTGAAAATTGATGACTTTAGAAATGTTTGTAGATGACTGACTTGAGAGACCAAACAACAGGCCTGAAAAGCAGGATTCGCTGTGAGACTGAGGGACGTTGCCCTTCAAATACTTCGATAAGAAGATGAGATTGGGCTTTAAGTGAAGAATGTAATATTTTTGTTTCAGAGGCAGAGAAGGATGTCTGGGCAAAATTTGGCTGAAGGACGCCGTTTGGGTTGGTGTTGATGGCAAATCAAATTAGTTTAAATTGATGCTCGTGTTGTGTCGTGCATCAAGAGGGAGATGGTATAACAATTGCCAAATATGGTTTACTTGGGTCCCAAACAAAATTTGCTGTCTGTACATGTATTTGCAGGACTGTTTCAACAGGAAACGCTAGGGCAGATGCAGCAGCGAAGGCCATGGCAGCACAGCAGACAAAAGAAACTACGTATTTTACTATCTGAAAAAAACCTCGACATTTGTTTTTCTTTACAGAGCATGCAGACTTTTGGATACAGGGGAGAATGTCCCCTATAAAATGATGGCTATGGATGAATTTGACTAACTATCCTGGCCTGGGTTATTATTGTAGCAGAAAGGTGACACCTGCGCAGCGCATAACTTAAATTTTCCTTTTACAGAATGTCAGGATGGGTTGCAGAAAACAGAACTGATTCTGTTCCAAATGTATAAATATTGTTTTTCAGGGGAAAAGGATCCTGAGTGCTATTTAGTGAGCGAGAAATTATAAAATTATTGTCTCTTACTCAGTGATGTTTGTTTGAGAATTTTTGCCACAACAGTGTGATGATATGACTTAAAATTTGTCTTATTGTTTATTATTGTGATTATGGGTAATCAGAATGATAAAAAGTGAGGAGTTGTGGTGGCAATTTTAATGATATTCATTGATCTTTAGTTAAATATAGATGATTCAAAGAATGTCACATGTGTGTCTCTCACTTGTAGTGAGAGGATTCTGTTTATGTACCTGGGGAGGCAGAAGAGGGAGACACTCCAGAGAACAGACGAACAAGGACCTCTGACCTAGATGTCAGAAGGCCATTTGGTGCAGGGGAGCTTAGTGGGCCAACTAGTGACGTCTATGGAAAACTACTGGAAGGAACGCTCTGGGGGGAAGAAGGCCTTGAAACTAAGATAAAAGCTAGTTCAGTCTGTCTGGGGGGGTGTCACTCTTCTGCACAGGGTAACAACTGTGTATTAGACTGCTCCTATTGTAGCAAGAATAAATACTTCTATTTTTATATAATTTGACTCTGAGTGTCTCTTACTCAGTGATGTTTGTTTGAGAATTTTTGCCACAACACTGTCTATGGTTAAATACATGCAAAAGTAATATAAGATTTATTGCCTTTACATTAATTCAAGTTCTCATTACAAAAGCTCTTTGTCAGAAGTGGGATTTGAACCCACGCCTCTATTCGGAGACCAGAATTCTCCACAAATGAGAAGGTTGATATTCCTTGAGCCAAGCGCTTTAGAACACTCGGCCATCCTGACACTTAAATATCTTTGATAAGCTCAGTAATATCACCGTCTATGGTTACATACATACAAAAATAACATAGGATGTATTTCCTTTACATGAATTCAAGTTCTCATTACAAAAGCTCTTTGTCAGAAGTGGGATTTGAACCCACGCCTCCATTCGGAGACCAGAATTCTCCACAACGGAGAAGGTTGATATTCCTTGAGTCTGACGCCTTAGACCACTAGGCCAACCTGACAAATACAGCTAATTTTGTTAAGGTCAGTCATATCACTGTCCATGATTAAATACATACAAAATAATATAAGATTTATTGCCTTTACATTAATTCAAGTTCTCATTACAAAAGCTCTTTGTCAGAAGTGGGATTTGAACCCACGCCTCCATTTGGAGACCAGAATTCTCAACAACTGAGAAGGTTGATATTCCTTGAGTCTGGCGCCTTAGACCACTCGGCCATCCTGACACTTAAGTATCCGTGCTAAGCTCAGTCATATAACTGTCTATGGTTAAATACATGCAAAAGTAATATAAGATTTATTGCCTTTACATTAATTCAAGTTCTCATTACAAAAGCTCTTTCTCAGCAGTGGGATTTGAACCCACGCCTCCATTTGGAGACCAGAGTTCTCAACAACTGAGAAGGTTGATATTCCTTGAGTCTGGCGCCTTAGACCACTCGGCCATCCTGACAAATACAGCTAACTTTGTTAAGGTCAGTCATATCACTGTCCATGATTAAATACATACAAAATAATATAAGATTTATTGCCTTTACATTAATTCAAGTTCTCATTACAAAAGCTCTTTCTCAGCAGTGGGATTTGAACCCACGCCTCCATTTGGAGACCAGAGTTCTCAACAACTGAGAAGGTTGATATTCCTTGAGTCTGGCGCCTTAGACCACTCGGCCATCCTGACACTTAAGTGTCCGTGCTAAGCTCAGTCATTAACTGTCTATGGATAAATACATACAAAAATAATATAAAATGTATTTCCTTTACATGAATTCAAGTTCTCATTACAAAAGCTCTTTGTCAGAAGTGGGATTTGAACCCATGCCTCCATTCGGAGACCAGAATTCTCCACAACTGAGAAGGTTGATATTCCTTGAGCCTGGCGCTTTAGAAAACTCGGCCATCCTGACACATAAATGTCTTTGATAAGCTCAGTAATATCACCGACTATGGTTACATACATACAAAAATAACATAGGATGTATTTCCTTTACATGAATTCAAGTTCTCATTACAAAAGCTCTTTGTCAGAAGTGGGATTTGAACCCACGCCTCCATTCGGAGACCAGAATTCTCCACAACGGAGAAGGTTGATATTCCTTGCGTCTGGCGCCTTAGACCACTCGGCCATCCTGACACATACAGCTAACTTTGTTAAGGTCAGTCATATCACTGTCCATGGTTAAATACATACAAAAATAATATAAGATTTATTGCCTTTACGTGACTTCAAGTTCTCATTACAAAAGCTGTTTGTCAGAAGTGGGATTTGAACCCTTGCCTTCATTCGGAGACCAGAATTCTCCACAACTGAGAAGGTTGATATTCCTTGAGTCTGGCGCCTTAGAACACTCGGCCATCCTGACACTTAAATATCTTTGATAAGCTCAGTAATATCACCGTCTATGGTTACATACATACAAAAATAACATAGGATGTATTTCCTTTACATGAATTCAAGTTCTCATTACAAAAGCTCTTTTTCAGAAGTGGGATTTGAACCCACGACTCCATTCGGAGACCAGATTTCTCCTCAACGGAGAAAGTTCATATTCCTTGAGTCTGGCGCCTTAGACCACTCGGCCATCCTGGCACTTACGTATTGTTGCTAAGCTCAGTCATATAACTGTCTATGGTTAAATACATGCAAAAGTAATATAAGATTTATTTCCTTTACATGAATTCAAGTTCTCATTACAAAAGCTCTTTGTCAGAAGCGGGATTTGAACCCACGCCTCCATTGGGAGACCAGAATTCTCCTCAACTGAGAAGGTTGATATTCCTTGAGTCTGGCGCCTTAGACCAGTTGGCCATTCTGACAAATACATCTAACTTTGTTAAGGTCAGTCATTTCACTGTCCATGGTTAAATACATAACAAAATTAATATAAGATTTATTGCCTTTACATTAATTCAAGTTCTCATTACAAAAGCTCTTTGTCAGAAGTGGGATTTGAACCCACACCTCCATTCGGAGACCAGAATTCTCAACAACTGAGAAGGTTGATATTCCTTGAGTTTGGAACCTTAGACCAATCGGCCATCCTGACACTTAAGTATCTTTGTTAAGCTCAGTCATATAAATGTCTATGGTTAAATACATGCAAAAGTAATATAAGATTTATTGCCTTTACATTAATTCAAGTTCTCATTACAAAAGCTCTTTGTCAGAAGTGGGATTTGAACCCACGCCTCCATTCGGAGACCAGAATTCTCCACAACGGAGAAGGTTGATATTCCTTGAGTCTGGCGCCTTAGACCACTCGGCCATCCTGACAAATACAGCTAATTTTGTTAAGGTCAGTCATATCACTGTCCATGAAAATGCATACAAAATAATATAAGATTTATTGCCTTTACATTAATTCAAGTTCTCATTACAAAAGCTCTTTGTCAGAAGTGGGATTTGAACCCACGCCTCCATTTGGAGACCAGAATTCTCAACAACTGAGAAGGTTGATATTCCTTGAGTCTGGCGCCTTAGACCACTCGGCCATCCTGACACTTAAGTATCCGTGCTAAGCTCAGTCATATAACTGTCTATGGTTAAATACATGCAAAAGTAATATAAGATTTATTTCCTTTACATGAATTCAAGTTCTCATTACAAAAGCTCTTTGCCATCGATTTGAACCGACGCCTCCATTCGGAGACCAGAATTCTCCACAGCGGAGAAGGTTGATATTCCTTGAGTCTGGCTTAGACCACTCGGCCATCCTGACAAATACAGCTAACTTTGTTAAGGTCAGTCATATCACTGTCCATGATTAAATACATACAAAAATAATATAAAATGTATTTCCTTTACATGAATTCAAGTTCTCATTACAAAAGCTCTTTGTCAGAAGTGGGATTTGAACCCACGCCTCCATTCGGAGACCAGAATTCTCCACAACTGAGAAGGTTGATATTCCTTGAGCCTGGCGCTTTAGAACACTCGGCCATCCTGACACACAAATATCTTTGATAAGCTCAGTAATATCACCGTCTATGGTTACATACATACAAAAATATCATAGGATGTATTTCCTTTACATGAATTCAAGTTCTCATTACAAAAGCTCTTTGTCAGAAGTGGGATTTGAACCTACGCCTCCATTCGGAGACCAGAATTCTCCACAACGGAGAAGGTTGATATTCCTTGAGTCTGGCGCCTTAGACCACTCAGCCATCCTGACACATACAGCTAACTTTGTTAAAGTCAGTCATATCACTGTCCATGGTTAAATACATACAAATATAATATAAGATTTATTGCCTTTACATGACTTCAAGTTCTCATTACAAAAGCTGTTTGTCAGAAGTGGGATTTGAACCAACGCCTCCATTCGGAGACCAGAATTCTCAACAACTGAGAAGGTTGATGTTCCTTGAGTCTGGCACCTTAGACCAATCGGCCATCCTGACAATTAAGTATCTTTGTTAAGCTCAGTCATATAAATGTCTATGGTTAAATACATGCAAAAGTAATATCAGATTTATTGCCTTTACATTAATTCAAGTTCTCATTACAAAAGCTCTTTGTCAGAAGTGGGATTTGAACCCACGCCTCTATTCGGAGACCAGAATTCTCCACAACTGAGAAGGTTGATATTCCTTGAGCCTGGCGCTTTAGAACACTCGGCCATCCTGACAAATACAGCTGACTTTGTTAAGGTCAGTCATATCACTGTCCATGGATAAATACATACAAAAATAATATAAGATTTATTGCCTTTACATTAATTCAAGTTCTCATTACAAAAGCTCTTTGCCAGAAGTGGGATTTGAACCCACGCCTCCATTCGGAGACCAGAATTCTCCTCAACGGAGAAAGTTGATATTCCTTGAGTCTGGCGCCTTAGACCACTCGGCCATCCTGACACATACAGCTAACTTTGTTAAGGTCAGTCATATCACTGTCCATGATTAAATACATACAAAATAATATAAGATTTATTGCCTTTACATTAATTCAAGTTCTCATTACAAAAGCTCTTTGTCAGAAGTGGGATTTGAACCCACGCCTACATTCGGAGACCAGAATTCCCCACAACTGAAAAGGTTGATAATCCTTGAGTCTGGCGCCTTAGACCACTCGGCCATCCTGACACTTAAGTATTGTTGCTAAGCTCAGTCATATAACTGTCTATGGTTAAATACATGCAAAAGTAATATAAGATTTATTTCCTTTACATGAATTCAAGTTCTCATTACAAAAGCTCTTTGTCAGAAGTGGGATTTGAACCCACGCCTCCATTCGGAGACCAGAATTCTCCTCAACTGAGAAGGTTGATATTCCTTGAGTTTGGAACCTTAGACCAATCGGCCATCCTGACACTTAAGTATCTTTGTTAAGCTCAGTCATATAAATGTCTATGGTTAAATACATGCAAAAGTAATATAAGATTTATTGCCTTTAAATTAATTCAAGTTCTCATTACAAAAGCTCTTTGTCAGAAGTGGGATTTGAACCCACGACTCTATTCGGAGACCAGAAGTCTCCACAACTGAGAAGGTTAATATTCCTTGAGCCTGGCGCTTTAGACCACTTCGTCATCCTGACACATACAGCTGACTTTGTTAAGGTCAGTCATATCACTGTCCATGGATAAATACATACAAAAATAATATAAGATTTATTGCCTTTACATTAATTCAAGTTCTCATTACAAAAGCTCTTTGCCAGAAGTGGGATTTGAACCAACGCCTCCATTCGGAGACCAGAATTCTCAACAACTGAGAAGGTTGATGTTCCTTGAGTCTGGCACCTTAGACCAATCGGCCATCCTGACAATTAAGCATCTTTGTTAAGCTCCGTCATATAACTGTCTATGGTTAAATACATTCAAAAGTAATATAAGATTTATTGCCTTTACATTAATTCAAGTTCTCATCACAAAAGCTCTTTGTCAGAAGTGGGATTTGAACCCACGCCTCTATTCGGAGACCAGAATTCTCCACAACTGAGAAGGTTGATATTCCTTGAGCCTAGCGCTTTAGAACACTCGGCCATCCTGACACTTAAATATCTTTGATAAGCTCAGTAATATCACCGTCTATGGTTACATACATACAAAAATAACATAGGATGTATTTCCTTTACATGAATTCAAGTTCTCATTACAAAAGCTCTTTGTCAGAAGTGGGATTTGAACCCACGCCTCCATTCGGAGACCAGAATTCTCCACAACGGAGAAGGTTGATATTCCTTGAGTCTGGCGGCTTAGAACACTCGGCCATCCTGACAAACACAGCAAACTTTGTTAAGGTCAGTCATATCACTGTCCATGATTAAATACATACAAAATAATATAAGATTTATTGCCTTTACATTAATTCAAGTTCTCATTACAAAAGCTCTTTGTCAGAAGTGGGATTTGAACCCATGCCTCCATTTGGAGACCAGAATTCTCAACAACTGAGAAGGTTGATATTCCTTGAGTCTGGCGCCTTAGACCACTCGGCCATCCTGACACTTAAGTATCCGTGCTAAGCTCAGTCAAATAACTGTCTATGGTTAAATACATGCAAAAGTAATATAAGATTTATTTCCTTTACATGAATTCAAGTTCTCATTACAAAAGGTCTTTGTCAGCGATTTGAACCGACGCCTCCATTCTGAGACCAGAATTCTCCACAACGGAGAAGGTTGATATTCCTTGAGTCTGGCGCCTTAGACCACTCGGCCATCCTGACAAATACAGCTAACTTTGTTAAGGTCAGTCATATCACTGTCCATGATTAAATACATACAAAAATAATATAAAATGTATTTCCTTGACATGAATTCAAGTTCTCATTACAAAAGCTCTTTGTCAGAAGTGGGATTTGAACCCACGCCTCCATTCGGAGACCAGAATTCTCCACAACTGAGAAGGTTGATATTCCTTGAGCCTGGCGCTTTAGAACACTCGGCCATCCTGACACACAAATATCTTTGATAAGCTCAGTAATATCACCGTCTATGGTTACATACATACAAAAATATCATAGGATGTATTTCCTTTACATGAATTCAAGTTCTCATTACAAAAGCTCTTTGTCAGAAGTGGGATTTGAACCTACGCCTCCATTCGGAGACCAGAATTCTCCACAACGGAAAAGGTTGATATTCCTTGAGTCTGGCGCCTTATACCACTCGGCCATCATGACACATACAGCTAACTTTGTTAAGGTCAGTCATATCTCTGTCCATGGTTAAATACATACAAAAATATCATAGGATGTATTTCCTTTACATGAATTCAAGTTCTCATTACAAAAGCTCTTTGTCAGAAGTGGGATTTGAACCTACGCCTCCATTCGGAGACCAGAATTCTCCACAACGGAGAAGGTTGATATTCCTTGAGTCTGGCGCCTTAGACCACTCGGTCATCATGACACATACAGCTAACTTTGTTAAGGTCAGTCATATCTCTGTCCATGGTTAAATACATACAAAGATAATATAAGATTTATTGCCTTTACATTAATTCAAGTTCTCATTACAAAAGCTCTTTGCCAGAAGTGGGATTTGAACCAACGCCTCGATTCGGAGCCCAGAATTCTCCACAACTGAGAAGGTTGATATTCCTTGAGTCTGGCGCCTTAGACCAGTTGGCCATTCTGACACATACATCTAACTTTGTTAAGGTCAGTCATATCACTGTCCATGGATAAAAACATAATAAAAATAATATAAGATTTATTGCCTTTACATTAATTCAAGTTCTCATTACAAAAGCTCTTTGCCAGAAGTGGGATTTGAACCAACGCCTCCATTCGGAGACCAGAATTCTCAACAACTGAGAAGGTTGATGTTCCTTGAATCTGGCACCTTAGACCAATCGGCCATCCTGACAATTAAGTATCTTTGTTAAGCTCAGTCATATAACTGTATATGGTTAAATAAATGCAAAAGTAATATAAGATTTATTGCCTTTACATTAATTCAAGTTCTCATTACAAAAGCTCTTTGTCAGAAGTGGGATTTGAACCCACGCCTCCATTCGGAGACAAGAATTCTCAACAACTGAGAAGGTTGATATTCCTTGAGTCTGGCACCTTAGACCAATCGGCCATCCTGACACATACAGCTAACTTTGTTAAGCTCAGTCATATAACTGTCTATGGTTAAATACATGCAAAAGTAATATAAGATTTATTGCCTTTACATTAATTCAAGTTCTCATTACAAAAGCTCTTTATCAGAAGTGGGATTTGAACCCACGCCTCCATTCGGAGACAAGAATTCTCAACAACTGAGAAGGTTGATATTCCTTGAGTCTGGCACCTTAGACCAATCGGCCATCCTGACAATTAAGTATCTTTGTTAAGCTCAGTCATATAACTGTCCATGGTTAAATACATACAAAGATAATATAAGATTTATTGCCTTTACATTAATTCAAGTTCTCATTACAAACGCTCTTTGTCAGAAGTGGGATTTGAACCCACGCCTCCATTCGGAGACCAGAATTCTCCACAACTGAGAAGGTTGATATTCCTTGAGTCTGGCGCCTTAGACCACTCGGCCATCCTGACACATACAGCTGACTTTGTTAAGGTCAGTCATATCACTGTCCATGGATAAATACATACAAAAATAATATAAGATTTATTGCCTTTACATTAATTCAAGTTCCCATTACAAAAGCTCTTTGTCAGAAGTGGGATTTGAACCCACGCCTCCATTCGGAGACCAGAATTCCCCACAACTGAGAAGGTTGATGTTCCTTGTGTCTGGCTTGTGTCCTGACACTTAAGTATTGTTGCTAAGCTCTGTCATATAACTGTCTATGGATAAATACATACAAAAATAATATAAGATGTATTTAATTCAAGTTCTCATTACAAAAGCTCTTCGCCAGGAGTGGGATTTGAACCCACGCCTCCATTTGAGACCAGAATTCTCCACAACTGAGAAGGTTGATATTCCTTGAGTCTGGAGCCTTAGACAACTCGGCCATTGAGTCTGGCGCCTTAGACAACTCGGCCATCCTGTCAATTAAGTATTGTTGCTAAGCTCAGTCATATAACTGTCTATGGATAAATACATACAAAAATAATATAATACTAAGAATACCCTGTAAGTTTCAGAACTGAAAACTTCCTTGTTAGTCCAAAAACAGCTTTTATTGAAACCAAACCCATGCAAAAACTCTAAAACTCTCGTTATAATCAAATAATCTCTCATTTATATTGTGTTTGCACTGTTAGACATGATGGAAGCAGTCGTGAGAGTGCAGAAATTGAGTTACAATGACGAAACTACTGCGCTCAAAATGTCTGTGATCGGCTGCAATGCTCATCAGTGCAATGCTTCATGCCACAATCTAAATGCAATGCCATAGATCTAAAACAGTGCAAAAAGTTTTCGAGAGAGTTCCACATCTAATACTTAGCTATTTCATATGCAATGATGTTAGCCAATCACAGCAGTGGGCGTTTACACTAAAGTCTCACAGCAGACACGCTTTATTATTTTAAAATAATAAAATAATGCAGTTCAGGAACCCTTTTGATGTAAATTAAAATGCTTATGATATCGTTAAACTTTCTATTCGTATGATCATGCACTTCTTGAAAATCTACAATGTCATTAAACTTCAGTTCATATAATGCACTTTTTTTTTACATTTAATATGTACAAATTTGTGACAGAATATAGAAACCAGGTGTAACTGGATAAATATTTAGTATGTTCCGATCCAAACCGACTTCTGACCTGTAATGCTGCCTTAATCATAATCATACACAGAGGAGAACTGGCCCCCCGACTGAGCCTCTCCCAAGGTTTTTTCTCCATTCTGTCACCTGATGGAGTTTGGGTTTTTACAACTGTTGCTTTTGGCTTGCTTAGTTGTGGACACTTAATATTTAACAATATTATTGGCCTGACTGCACTGATACCCACGATGGCTGAGAGAGCTCAACGCGCTGCAACTGAAGAAAACACATGCAAATAGAAAAACACTCGCAAATTAACATCTTCATCAGTTTCACAACACATGTGTGCTCCAAATACTCACAACACAACCAAATACAAAAACGCGCTGCGAAAGTTCACAACACAACCAAATACAGAGACGCGCTGCGAAAGTTCACAACACAACCAAATACAGAGACGCGCTGCGAAAGTTCACAACACAACCAAATACAGAGACGCGCTGCGAAAGTTCACAACACAACCAAATACAGAGACGTGCTGCGAAAGTTCACAACACAACCAAATACAGAGACGCGCTGCGAAAGTTCACAACACAACCAAATACAGAGACGCGCTGCGAAAGTTCACAACACAACCAAATACAGAGACGCGCTGCGAAAGTTCACAACACAACCAAATACAGAGACGCGCTGCGAAAGTTCACAACACAACCAAATACAGAAACGTGCTGCGAAAGTTCACAACACAACCAAATACAGAGACGTGCTGCGAAAGTTCACAACACAACCAAATACAGAAACGTGCTGCAAATAGTACAGACCACAATGGAAATGTTTCCAGATGACCCCAATAAGTGACGAACCCGGCTGGGACGTGCTTATTGATCGTGAGCATCCCTATGCCCTACTCCCTTCGAAGGGCAGACGGCAGAGCCCCAGAGAGAGGTTAGTTTTTTGAGAGTTATTTCAATGTAAGAACAAAAGGATAAACAATGCAATTTATTTTCATAGCCTTCGTATAGCTCAAATTTACCTAGGGTTCCTATATATGTTATTTCAATTAAAACACATTTATCTCTTAATGAATTTACCATCACGACTATTTGCACCAGTGTTCCACCTTGTGAATTCTAATCGTTTACTATAAACTGCTGAATACTCCTTAACAATGCAAGCTTTTTTCCCTTCCGAATGCCTCACCACAGACAGGTGTTTCTCTGCACGCCCGAGGTTGATGTGGATGCTCTTAAGCCTGGTTCACACGGCAGGATAATTAGGCCGATTTTAGCCCCGATTTACCGTAAAATAATCTGATCAGATATTCCTGCTGTGTGTGGTGTGTTAAGAGTGCTCTCGTCTGCTCGGAAGGACGTCGGGACCGCTCCGATCTCAAACCGGGGATATCCAACATGTTGAATTTTTTTTGGCCCGATTTCTCCTCGTGTGTGGTGTCCCCCGGGGACAAACGAGCACACAGCCTGTGGACTGTGGCGTGTAGCCAATCAGAAAGCGAGGTGACGAGGCGCAGAGGAAGCACCGGGAAACAAAATCAAAACAGCCGTCCATGCTCGCGTTGTCTCCACTTCTTTGACCATCGCCTTTTCTTTTTCGGTTAAAAACAACCCAGCAAACACGTGTATGTGGGGCCCACATGGGTTACACATGGGCTACGTGGGTACAGAGTGGGCATGGGCTCAAAATGGGCATCTTATCTGGGGCCCACTTGGGTCAACTAAGTAGGTCCAACATGGGCAAACCCAGGTGGGCTCCCCATATGGGACCTAGTTGGTTCACTAATGGGAAATTGAGTACATGGGTTGAAAATGGGCTACAAGGGGACTAATTAAGTTTACCAAGACAAGTGCAAACAGTCAATGCCAAAGATTGATTACACTGCACCTTTGAAAAAAAATTATTGTTATTTTGACACTTTAACATGTGACTTTAATCTATTAAAAATCTATAAATACCAACACAATTGCAATTGTACCCAATTTTTTGCAATTTAAAAGGACCAAGAGCCTGCGGATACAGAGAAAAAGGGCAAAAAAAAAAAAAAAGACTTGAAAGTGTACAAAACTTTGGCAGGATGGATCTCGCGAGATTTCATTCAGCAATTCCCATCCCCCTCTCCACGCCCTGAACCGCGCGGGCGCCATTGCACTCTCACTCATTCTGCTGTCATTTTCGGGAGGAGATTCTTGCTGTCAGTGTATTCAAGGTAAGAACTACAATCATTTAAAAACTGAAATGTTAATTAAAATACATTGTTTTCAAAACATAATGTTAACCAAAAGCTTATTGTCACGTTAGAATTTCAGTTAGAATTTCGAGTTCCCTCAGATCGCGCCATTTTCCCTTATTTCTGGCGCTCTGCACGCTATTATAGTACCATTCTTAGTTTCTTATAATTGTTAAAGGTTAACTCTCCCTAAAATGCAACCTAGGGCCTTTTTGTGAATCTACCCGTGGCAAACCTTCGTTTAAAAGCATAACTTAATTATGATGGAAACGCCAGTATTAAGATTGACCGTATTTTAGCTGTTGTTGTTTCTGGCCGCCGGCTTCTTGTCAGTCAAAAATAGTCGAAATAATACTGAATTGTGTATTATAACAAGTTGATTGGAGTTGAGACTCCAGCTTAGAAATTGTACCACTGTTTTACAATATAAATCCCACAATGGCAGCAATTTCTTAATGTTTATAAGATGTGCACATTAAACACCCAAAATGAAAGCAGGACTTATTAATATTTCGAATTTAATTAACGTTGCCAGACAAGCCTGTTTAATCTGTCTGCTACCGTCTATATTGTGATCAAAGAACAGCGCCATACAGCGACCATTTTAGCTTTTATTCTAAAACTGTGCACATTCAATAAAATATTTAGGCTAACGTTACATTCTTGATGTTTAATTTTAAATAAATCTTTATTAAATGTCTATTTTGTCACAGAACAACTAGTTTTCACTGAATTATGAGATCTGAGAAGCTTTAACACCATCTCGGCAACCCTTTGAATTCCTGTGCTATTTTTTCCTTTCTTTATTTAGTGCTAATTCAAAAAAGTGCACAAAAGTTACCCAATATAGTTACACTTTAGAATACTGTTTCAAATAATTAGTAATTCCTTTTGATGGATTTGGTAATACACATGTACATTATTTTAAACATTTACAGGGGTAAGTCGTTATTTTATTGCCTTCTGAATCCATAATGTCAGTGTATGTATTGTATATTGTATTGTATGTATTGTGTATCTATCTAGTGTATGACTCGATACACAATACACACAATAGATTACTACTTCTGATGTAAAATAGCCATCGATTAACCTATGGCTGCACGATTTGGGAGGAAATGTAATTGCGATTCAGTGTTGTCTCACCCATAATGATAATCTTGTTTTTCCTTAGGTTGGCATGGTGGACTCACTCTCGCTCTTATACAAGGTAAATTATCAACACTATCACCCCTCACATGTGTTTTATTTAACTAAATACATCATAATCAGCTAAAAAGCATGCGCAGGTCACTTTACTTCCTGAACAAGTGCGCACCCGAGTCCGTGTTGCTTTCACATTCACGCGAACCGCGGCACGGATCGAGTGCAACCGAACTCAGAGCGCCTCCTCCAGGCTGTCTCGGGTTCGGTACCCCAGTGCGCACCCGGGTCCGCATGACAGCATTCACATTAGTGATTTTTCATGCAAACAGTGCTCCGTTCCAAACTAAACTGCCAGTGTGAAAGCACCCTAGACTTTTCAAGTAAGCCAACTTTAGTAGCCTACTGTACACGTTAGCGCCTATTTGTTTACGCCAGTAACTGCCAGCTAGGAATTCGCAGGCTAAGTGACTGAGGGTGCTTTCACATTGGCAGTTTAGTTCGGTAACTAACTAACGTTAGCCCAGTGCATGACAACAATCGTTGATTGCTGAACAGAAATCGTGTCAGATGGAGTGTTATACAAGTAGCCTACTGTAAGGTTGAGGATGGCCTTATGCAATCTTTACACTGTATAGTCTATGTCTTGACAATGAATTTTATATCCAATACTATTGTATTTCCTGAAAAATGTCAAGGTGGAGATAACTGCTTTGCTGCAAGGGCTCAAATATGGAATTTAATCTCACTCTAATGCTCTTTATGTATTTTTCAGGAGGCTTGAAAAAAAATGCCCTTGCAAACCAAATTGCCAGAAGAGATGCCGAAAAGGCAGTGTCAAAGTGGCTAATCGGTGCCAGGGACAGGGGAAGAAAGCGTACTGCGAGGGCACATGGTGGAGAGCAAGATGGGTAAAAGTCTTAAGATATGCTTGTTTTTGGAAATACAAACTTTAAAAAGACAAGAATGATCGTTGCCAAAAGATATTGAATCAGGGGTTTTCAAACTTGTCCTGGGAACCCTCAGCACTGCACACCCACTTCAGGTCTTGCAGTTTCTACTAATGAGCTAATGTGGGAGACATACAAAGGCTGCATCCGAAAACTTAGGCAGCTGACTCATTGCCTCGCTGCCCTATCAGGCAATGTCTTTGCGGGCAGCGTTTACACACTAAGGTGCCTCACAAAACTGATTTCAGACAGACTTATGAGGCAGCATAACGGTTTAACAACAAAGTGAACATTTAATGACTTGAATATCGAAATAACATTAAAAGTGGTAAAAGTGGGTCAAAATGTACATTTTGTGCATTCAATATGTGCAGATGGTGTTCCAGGACAGGTTTGCAAACCCCTTATTTTGATAAACTTGATGTGGGGCACCAAAAGGCTAACCTGACACATCTGTTTGAACTGTGAAAAAGAAATTTAAAAAGTGGCATAATGGTTGATTCATTTTTCTCTTTTCAAAGGGCTGTTGGGAGAGCGACAACAGGGGAGTGAGAAGCTGTTTTGTAAATTGTCAGGAGCTTTAACTTTTTTTATAGTTAACATTTTGATACTTGTGTTTTATAAAGTTGTAAATGTGCAATGTTCTAATAGTCATGTTAAAATTATTAAACTTGCATAATAAAGTAAAGCATGAACTACTGCTTTCTGATCATTGAATACCTTTAACATTTTAGTGTAGTTTAGTGCATTACATGTAATTTTTGTATTTAGGGGTTTACTGTAAAATAAGGTAACCCAAACAAACAAATATAGTAGCCCATATATATACCTGTTGTGGCCCATAAGAGCCCTATATAAGACCTATCTGGGTCCCATCATCAACCCATGTGGGCAGACTCCCGTAGGCCCTAAGTGGGAGCTACCTAGGTTACCCATATGGGCCCGATATGGAGCCCATCAAGATCCCATCATCAACCCATCTGGGCTAACTCATGTGGGGCCTCCATGGAAACTGAGGACAAAATTACCTGGGTCCCAGTTGGGTAGCCCAGGTGGGCCCCAGATATCAGCCCAAGTGTAACCCCTTTGGGCCCCACATGGATGTGTTGGCTGGGAAACTACAAACTATCGCCACTGCATCCTCTTCGTCCGCCATGATTGTTTACTCTGAAGTCACGTTTGATCTCGAGGGATTTTGCGAGATTTTCCGTCTGACCTGGGAATGCTCTGGAGTCAAATCGGTTCGTGTGTGATGTGTTGATTTTGCCGTGTGGCTGCGCACCACACACTGTACGACCAAAACTGTTAGACCCGTGATTTTTTTTATCGCCGTGTGTGGAGTCTCTCAGATTTGGAAAATCGGCTGACAATTTTAAAATCGCCCCGTGTGAACCAGGCTTTAGTGGAAAGGGTGCGAGAAAATCGATAGATCTTCAGCAAGATTTTGCACTGTGACACCACGATAAGCAAGACTGGAATTAGCACGAAGCAGGCGAAGGAGCAGATCATATAAACAGCATCTGTCATGGATGTGTGGTAACGACGCCAGGCCACAGTGCAGGAGATGCCATATGGTTCAGGCACATACTCGCCCCAGCCAAACAGTGGGAAGGAGGGCCAAACAGCAGCAATTATCCATGTAGCTACACACACCAGATGGATGTTGGCTCCCTCTAGCCATGTAGCTGGAGATACAGAGAAGTTAATATTGGTAAATTCGTCATAAATGAGTTGATTTACTTAATTAGACCTTAGAAATCTGATTGGTTGACATGAAATGGTATACCATTGTGATGTATTTCAGAGTGAAATTATCAAATAAGAAAAAAACCGGACGGGACTGGAATTTATCCATTGGTTGTTGATTGGATTATGAAAACTTAGCATTGTATACATAGATGGAGGTCGCTCTGAATGCCAAATATTACCAGTTACATGATAAATGAACTGACCTTAAAGTTTAACGTTTTATTTTAAATTTTTTATTGCTTTCACACAATTTCTAAAACTATGGCTAGTTTTCTCTAAACTCAAAAAATGCACACAACATGCAAAACATCTCACATCACATGCAGAAATGAACACTTCATTCAAAACTGTTTTAACCCTTCTAAAAATTGTGTTTTTACATAACTCTACACACAAATGATTCACCAAATACACACCAAACTACACACAGATGTGAAAAATGTAAAACACTACTATTTTTGTGTCTTTTGCTTGTCCAGTGTGCAGTGGAGTGCACAGGAGTTAGTCATAGCACTCACACATGTAGTATATGCACAAATACACTGTATGTACAGTATCCACAATTGATGAACTTTACTGTTATTGAACTGAACTGAATCAACACTGAACTGACATGAGCTGAATGTGAATAATGGCGCTATTGGCTTGTTGGAGCTGCTTTACAGAAGAATTTCAATTTGTTACGGTACTATTGTGAAGCTGCCTCGCAACAATCAGTATTGTATAAAGTGTTATAGAAGTATAAAGGTGACTATGCATATTCAGTACATATTTATAAAATAATCAGAAATGCAAATGTGTAACATTTATTTGTTTTTCAAAATGATAATTTTTGGATTTGTAGGTGATCGAATTAGGTGTATTTTGAAAGGACTGTAAAGAAGGCTTTACAGTTTCTTGACCCAGGACCAGAGATGATGAAAGAAGACCAGGAGTCGTGAGGTTCAATCAAAGAGTAAAATTTAGAAACTGAAGAATAGTTTGCAGTTTAATTGGTAGAGCCAGCGTCAAAGTCTCACGAGGAGGTCGCAAGCTAACTCTACCTTACATAAAAATCGTACACCAGTTATACTGTTTTCAAGGGCATACATTACATAAACATTCACTTCTGATTGGCTCCGAGGACATAAAGTCTAAACAATGATACATAGATAGACGGGTACGTCGACATCGATCAAGATAGCTGTCATCCAAGTCACGAAAGCTCCAGTAATGACCTCGGAGGGGCCATCGAAAAGCGTCATGAGACCAGCCACCCTGTGTCTTGAGACCTGCAACATACTGATAAAACCTTCCATCCTCAGAGAGAAGAAATAACAATTACTTTATTTCTTGAGAGATATATGTATTAAAGAAGTACAATTTTGGAAACAAATCATAGAACCATACAGAAATTTACCCCTGTCCGTTAATGGGGTCAGAAGAGAAACCTAATCATATGAGGAGGTTCTCTTTAGGCTCAACACACTGTTCTGGCTCAGGGCCACAGAAGATTAGTCACAGACATCATAAGACCTTCATGAAAGATATGCATTCAACCAACATTCATGAAAGAGATGCATGAATAAATGAATAAAAACCCATATGTGAATCACTTTATGGCATATAGGAATGATTATATAATTTGATTAGTACTTATTATAGGAATAATGTAATCATAAAAAAGGATATACATATAGTTGAATTGAAGAGGCAAGGGATTCTGACCCCAACCCTTCAATTTACACTATAAACAGAAATACAAGGGGTTAAAATAATTTATTTGTTACTCAAAACATTGAGTTTTTATTTTTAAGTTGCAATTTAAATGGCAATTTTGTTAGTTCTGAATGATGTGTCTAATGAAGAGAACTATTTTAGACTATAACCATTAAGGGTAATACTTTACAATAAGGTTCCATTAGTTAACATTAGTTAATGCATTAGTTAACATGAACTAACCATGAATAACATCTCTGTTCAGCATTAGTTAATATTTTTTAACGTTAACTCGCACATATACTAATGCATCAATTCACATTAACAGCACGGTTAGCTAACATTATGCATTAGTTACCATGAACTAACCATGAACAATGCCTGTAAATAGTTTTACTGTTTTGTAAGGTTAACTTACTGTACATTTACATTAGTTTACGTAGCAGTTGACACACACTAAGTATGAACATTTCTAACTCACCATGTTACCCTAAATGTAAAAATACTGTTGTGTACCTTATCAACACTCTTTTATATACTGTATATAAGGTATTGATTTGGTTAACATAATTCTACAGCGGAAAAATATGTTGTTCGTGTTTATACGCACTTTACTATCATTACTTGCATTCAAATAAGTATTTATTAATGATTTGGTGAAAAGTGTACACTATTTCAACATTAACTAATGTGTTACTAACATTTGTAGACTCTTTATTAACATGAATTACCATTAATAAAGCATTTATTAATGGAATTTATAAACCTTATTGTAAAGTGCACTATTTCAACATTAACTGATGTGTTACTAACATTTGTTTTCCGCTGTAGAATTATGTTTACCAACAAATCAATGCATTATATATATGAAAGACTGTTGATAAGGTACACAACAGTATTTTTACATTTAGGGTAACATGGTGAGTAAGAAATGTTCATGCTTAGTGTGTGTCAACTGCTACATAAACTAATGTAATGATATACAGTAAGTTAACCTTACAAAACAGTAAAGCTATTTACAGGCATTGTTCATGGTTAGTTCATGGTAACTAATGCATAATGTTAGCTAACCGTGCTGTTAATGTGAATTGATGCATTACATGTGTGAGTTAACGTAAACAAATATTAACTAATGCTGAACAGAGATGTTGTTCATGGTTAGTTCATGTTAAAGCTGCAGTCCGTAGCTTGTTTAGGGTTAAAAATTAACCAAAATATATATTTGAGGAAATACATAACCAGCCAGTGTTCAACACTCTCTGCTTGCCGTAGCTCGATTCAAAGCGGTAAGCTTGTAATAATGTTTTTAATTCCTGTGGTACTGGTGGATTTCCGCGGGAGATTCGAGCGTGTCTTTGCGTCATTACGTCACATCTGTACACATAAAGAAGAGTCTCGGCTAGTCGGCTATATTGCGTGTGAGGATGTTGGAGGTGGAGATTTATAGCCTTTTCTCACAGCACTTGATATAATTAAACTTATCAATTTGATGGCGGATCCAGAAAGGTTCAAACGACAATCACCAGTGACAACAGATTCACCTGCTGTAAAATGCAAAAGACTTCGTTCGGACTTCGGAGTGGCTACAGAAAAAAAGAGACTGCAACTGGACCCATGCGAAAACCAGGATACATATCGGAAGGACATTACATGTAGTAGACGGTGGGCCGAGCGCGTTTTTCGTGTTGTTGATCGATCTCCATCGATAGAGTATACGCTTCTTTTATGTACGATATTAAGTCATTATATGTAGTCAAATAAAATTTGTTGGCAATTCTGATTTGATCATATATTTTCACAAACGTATGTTTTGATTGTCAATCTTCTTAGGCAAATCGCGGGACAGCTCTAGTAGCCAACCAATCGGATTGTAGTTTTTAACGTCATTAAAAATACTAATCAATCGCAGACGGCCACACTTTATCTTGGATTTTCATTTCATTTTCATTTATTTATGTATTCTCTTCTCATGGTAATGCAACACGAAATGCCACAACAACAATTTAACAAATCCAGCAAAAAATACATTCCATGACAAGAAGAACAGGAGTAGGATAAAGAACAAAAATATCTTATAAACTCCTACCCCATTCTTATAATAAAAAAGTTACAAATTAGATGGCCTCACCGACATGACAAAAGATAACAACAAAAAATAACAAAATAGCCCAGACCACATATAATCTACTTTCAATTTTAACAATTTTTTTTTATTTTATTATCATTTTAACAATGTTCACATTCATCTTTATAGAAATTAAGTATCTAAACTATCTTTAAATTGTGAAATGGATATGGAGTGTTGTGTGCATGTTACTAGCTGTACATCAACAAACATCATACCCTTTTCACTAACAAGTTTGATCAAGTTTGTACAATGTTCTTTAGAGTGGGTGAATTTAAATACAAAAGAAAGCCAAATCACCCAAAAAGTTGGGAAAAATATGAAATCACAGAAGGCCACATTCCAGATGTGGCCAATCAGATGATCAAAACAGTAAAAGGGTTTTATGATGAACCGTGAAAAACAAAGGGCATTTTCATTGTTTCAGCAGAATAGATGTGTCAGGGCTTAGTCCGATCAGGGGCACGTTCAATTTCAAAACGGTGCGCAACGTTTTTCTACGGTTTCTGGGTTGAACGTCATGTTTCCTGGGAACGGCGTGCACCGGTGTGCAACGGGGTTTGAGATGTGTTTTCTCTTGTTTGGTGGGTGTGTCAGAATTGCAGTCCAATCAGCAGCAACATGTATATAATGCATGCGGTATTAAAGTGAACTCGCACAATGGGTTCAAGGAAAGTCATTTACAAATGTGTTCGATGTAGCTCGGTATGCGCAACAACTGAGGATATTAGAAGACAAGTTTGTCGTAAGTTTTATTGTAAAAATATAGGATATCAACATAATGATGTAGTTGTTTATATTTTTAGCTTCATTGCAAGTGTATGATATTTGGTATACAAATAAACAATGGTAATTAAGTGCTTTTCCGAAAAGAAAATACAGGGTATTAAAACAGAACTACAAATAAAGTCAGTATGTGAGGCTTAATAGATGTGTTTTAGTCTGAATTGGGTAAGATGTGTGCTTCCATTTCAGTTTTAGCAATCCCTTCACTCGATTGGGATGTTCTCTTGTGTTGGCGGCAAGTGCAGTAACTGTAACATCGGGTATATTTTGTAGTATTAAACACATATTTATACCGACTTCATCAGGCTCCGAAAATTCTTTACAAAGAACACAAAGAATGGCCTTTTCAGCTGCCATAGTTGCTGCAACTCTTGCGTCATCAGAACAGTGTGTTCAACCAAGGGGGTAATCCATCAGCCGGAAGTTGAAGCCTCGCGGGAGCCGCCATTGTAGCAGAACTTCACCTGCTGTTAGCATCCCATTGACTCCCATTCATTTTGGCGTCACTTTGACAGCGAATAACTTTACATCTGAGGCGTCCAAAGGCTTAATTTGTCGATTATTTATTTCTAAAGAAACATGACAATGTATAAAATGCTCCATTACTTTTTATCTTACGTTACGACCCCGTAGATGCCGTTTTTGTAAAAATAGGCTAAAGATTGCGTCATAACCACGGGACTTTCTGTCGCACAATAGAGACATTACCGTATAGACAGGAGGAGAAGCTCGCAGGCAATCTTTTACTGTCTACGAGGCAATCGGGGGGACATGAAGGCACAAAGTCAAGGGAGCCCATAAATAGAGAGTCCATAAAAGCAACGGGACAAAATATTTCAACAACGTTTTTGAGGAAGTAGGTGATTCAGATTTGTCTTGGCACAGCTACTAGAAGATTTACAACTGTCAGACTGTCGTCACGCTCAGTTTGAGCCTGCGCAGTCGCTCAGACATCAGACAGGAAGTGCAAAAATCGGGCTTCAGTCTTCTCCGTTGAAACCAATGGGGTCGCTGTGTCCATTTCTTTTACTGTCTATGTGTTCAACGCATCACCGTTTCTGTTTAAAAAACATTGTGCAAGGTTTTGTCGGGGCTGAACGCAGCCCTGGTCAAAAAGATGTCTCACAGCAGGGCTGAGGATCTGGGATTACCTGGGGAAAGAGATTAGCAGAGTTGTAAACAGTGTAGTAAAATTATTGGTTCACAGTCTAATAAATGAGGATTTACATTTATGAGGCACTTAAAAAAAAAGTGTAACTAGATGAGCCCAGTTTAAAATGCATACAGTAATCACACCTCGTGTCAATATAAATAATAAAAGCATACCATTAGGGCTCAGCAGTAACTTGAAGTGGTTATCCAACTTGGTATCAGCTTGTAGTTGCTGAAACTGAAAATAAGGTTGACATTTTTAGAAAATGTATGTCATGAGTAATTAATACACTAAACAAAAGAAAAAAAAAAGCTTTATTTATAGCAAACAATTATATGTCGTTTTTTTTATTTGACAATTTAAGGAATTTGATTTGAATTTCAAGTGTTGTCTGCTAACAAGTTGGAAGCATTACTACTAAAATCCATACAGTCATCACATTTTTCTGTTTTCCCTTATCTTTTCTAGACAGAGATTAAAGTGGCAAAGATAACATTTATCATATAAGTTTACATCTACTAGCTACATCACCTAATAGCTAGTCATGGAAGAGATAACATGTAACGTTATTAGCTATACATACGATTACATCAACTACACACAACCTAACGTTACTACAGATAGACCGGATTCCACCATATCTTTATGTACACAATAATCTTTTACATTGTAATCCTTTTATTTTAAATATTTGCCATGTTTGTGCATGTCCCTGTGTGTGTAATAAGCAGAGTGTGTGTGTAATAAGCAGAGAGTGTGTGTGTAATAAGCAGAGTGTGTGTGTAATAAGCAGAGTGTGTGTAATAAGCAGTGTGTGTGTGTGTGTTATAAGCAGAGTGTGTGTGTGTAATAAGCAGTGTGTGTGTATGTAATAAGCAGTGTGTGTGTGTAATAAGCAGTGTGTGTGTAATAAGCAGAGTGTGTGTGTAATAAGCAGAGTCTTTGATTAGAGAGATTAGCACTGTCTAGTAATCGTCTTTCATATGCGCTAAAGCCTGATAGAATAACTTTGTTTACGTTTTCTTCTCTGTGATCTGTGTGTCATTCCTAACAAGTGTAACGTTACCTGTAAATACAAACATAATACGGAATAACGTATTATAACGGTTTACAGAGTTCATGCACTAAGCTATTAGCTAACGTTATAAGACGGGTAAGTTATAAAACAGCAGTATTTACCTGAGCCATTACACCTGAAATCTTGGATACCGCTGTTAATGTTTCTCGACTTCGGATAGGATTCCTGCTGGAAAATGTTTGATTGTGTAGATTTCGTTAGAGAAGATTTTATGGTGTGAACTCACGGAGAACGCAATGTGCTACGCTACATTCGTGGTAATGGCACTATATTTTGAACGAATACTATTGGCAGACGTTAGTCACGTGACGTTAGAATTAGTTTTTGATTGGTTAGATGTATAGTACTCCCTCGCGTTTGCCTAATCCGTTTATTAAACGTAAATTTAGTTTTTAAAAAAATATGATCGACTTGACACTGCCAACAAACGGATACGTGTTTAGAAAAAAAATATTTAGTTTATGTGAAAAAAACAGCTACTCTATCCTCGAGGATCTATCATTTCAAAAACTAAAGCAGATATCAGCGTTCGGCCCACCGTCTATAGTCACGCAATGCTTGCTGACGTTCTTAACATTAACAATTGACCGTTCGCAAAAGCCAAGCCCCCTAGTTATTGTTACTACGCCCGTCAAACAAATGGTCAAACACGACCAGCGCGACAGATTGCCATGACGGGAAGAGGTATACCCGTGGGTGTCAGTGTCCTTTTTTGGAGCAATACCTCAGCGATATCCTCCAGATCGAGGCACAAGGGGTTACAGTACGCAGTGGAGGGGAGGGATATATTCAAAATATAAAAATACGCAATGAAGGAGACACGACTACTATCGAGGCGAATGCTTAATGCTCTCAAGCTAAATCTGAGAAACCCCATGACCGGTAGCTACCTCAAATGCAACCAGCACAGCCTTGAAGAAGATTTTATAAGCTGGGTCAGTGGCTAATATTTGGAGTTAGAAATATATAACTCGCGCTGCATATTTAGTAATTTTGCCTCAGATACAGGATTAACACGTTAGCTTTAACAAGGTTGTTCAGCAACCGCTTGCGTGTCATGCTGAATGTGATTTTCGTGTTTAAAAATAACTATACATAAGAGACGGAAAGATGCAGATAACCATACATTATTTAAGGTTATTTCTATTCGTTACGATATTGATATATGAACTGATGTTGTCAACTTCAAGTAAGCTTGATGCTTTCCCCGTTGCGAACGTGCACTCCTCTAAACTGTAGTCTACGGGTGCTACACTCCTAGTGTCTGCTGCTCATTTTCCCCCGAGGTTGTATCATGTTAAAGGAGAACTCCGGCGCAAAATGAACGTATGGTCTAATAAAACATTGGTAACTAGTCAACCGTTCTCTGAGATTTGTTTTCAGGATAATCGAATGTAAAGAGTTTTATCTCTAAAAACTGTTTAGCGTATAACGCTATTAATGGGGGCATTTAATAAGTAAAAAGAAATCGCTAGTTAATACCACTAACAAGGCTCAAAATAGCCCCACACGAACACAGTAACATAACGAGGGTCCCTACATGCAAAACGAAGCATTGAGAACTTTGTAAGTGTACAGACCGTTTTATAAGAAGATATTTTATAAAGACAGTCCACTTCGTGTATACAGACAGGAGCCATCTTTGGAAAACAGTCTCGACTAGTCAAACCACGAACGCCATTCATACAGTTCAGAAGTTCACTGAACTTCATACAGTTCAGCTCACTTAGCACGTCGTTCGTGGTTTAGTCTCGCGTAGCCAGACCTTCAGACTGACGGCTGAAGGTCTGGAATTCATAGCAGCTTTCTTTGGCCAAGGCCCGCCCATAAGGCCGTTTGACCGACATGTAAAACAACCAATTACAGTTCGTTTCGTTCAGCGTCACGTTTCGGTGCGTGGAAATGTCCCCACAACAACAGACCTGCGTGCAACAAGTCAGTCAGCATAGAAAATCAAAGAAGGAGAAGAAAACTTCAAGAGTCTTTCCCGTGAACCTCGCATACTTTTGAGAATTCTACGTTTAGCTGATCTTGATAAATGCTCATTGTCACTCATGTAAACACAACAGTTTTTCTTCCGCAATCACACGTCTGCGCTTTGTTTCCCGGCGGACCGAAAATAAACGCGACACTCGCGCCCCCCCCGGAAATCCGATAAAATTCAACCAATCAGATGACGACTTCGACATTCCTGAAGTGTTTCCAGTTAAGTGTACCATATGCATCAGACGTTTAGCCAACGTTCCGTGGGCGTGACGTCTGAGGCTGAGACTATTCGTGGTTTGACTAGTCGAGACTGTTTTCCAAAGATGGCTCCTGTCCGTATGCACGAAGTGGACTGTCTTTATAAAATATCTTCTTATTAAACGGTCTGTACACTTACAAAGTTCTCAATGCTTCGTTTTGCATGTAGGGACCCTCATTATGTTACTGTGTTCGTGTGGGGCTATTTTGAGCCTTGTTAGTGGTATTAACTAGCGATTTCTTTTTACTTATTAAATGCCCCCATTACTAGCGTTATACGCTAAACAGTTTTTAGAGATAAAACCACTGATCTATATAATGACTGGATAGCTCATGACGTTCTAAACTGCCACCAGGCAGTGAAGCCACCGGAAGTGTTCGAGCGGCCATCTTACGATTCCCTACCAGCAGAGGGCTCCAACGGCCGTTATGCAGAGATCGGTAGCTCCGACGGCACTTTTAAGATGACTCGCTGTGCATCAACAAGTGTAAAACGAAGATCACAAAAGGATCTTGAAAAACTGCTCACAGGTTGTACTTTAAGCCCATATATAGTAATTTATATGCACAATTGTCGCTATTTCCGTGTTGTTTAAAAAAAATGTATAGCCTGCTATGTTCTTTCCTACATTCTTTCACTGACGTATTCAAGTTTAAACCCAATAAATGTATTATTCAATGCATTACTTCTTACATATTTTATTAAATGCATTTATTTAATATTTTCATGTCAATCCGTGTTCAGTTTGACCACGAATCATGCGCTGGGACTTTAATTCAGCCAGCGCCTGCAGCACAAACGAACTCTGCACGCACCGCACTTGGACCTGTTGACATGGGTATGGTAAAAAAATATGCACTGCAAACAGAGTAGGCCTATGTGTAAACCCCTTATTTACACTGCACACATCTGCGGCGCATTACGGCTCCGACAATGTTTTATTCCTACCTTCACGCGGTGTCAACTCACACCAGGAGCATTTCCACGTGATTTGCCGATTTGTGGGCGCGATCAGCTCCAGTAGCCGTGTGGCGCCGCAGACGTGTGCAGTCAGTGTAAATAAGGGGTAAATAAGAGGTGAAACAGGAATACAATAACCCATACAATTTGTATTATACATTTCCTGGACATTTTCTTGCTAACTAATCAAATACTTGAACAGACTACTGATCTATCTGTAAAACACAATCAGAAAGAGCTAAATTTTAAGTTCACAATTCACATATACTTAATTTTTAGTAAGCAGGAATAATTTCCGACTTTAAACAAATACCCATTTAAATGCTTAGGATGTTTGCGTTGTAAGACTGTTCAGGGAGACTTTAGATTTAAAGACGGTGTCTCGTTATGCAATGTTTTCTTAGTCAAATCATACAATTTCCTATTGATTCAATAGAACGCGTGAGCTCACTAGGGAATCACAATATGGCGGCGCGGTGGCTTCACTGTTTATGACGTCATGAGCTATCCAGTCATTCTATATAGATCAGTGGATAAAACTCTTTACATTCGATTATCATGAAAACAAATCTCAGAGAACGGTTGACTAGGTACCAATGTTTTATTAGACCAAAGGTTCATTTTGCGCCGGAGTTCTCCTTTAACAACAACCCTTTAGAAAAGGTAATTCCTCTGTGGATCCTCTTGATCTGCTTTCTCCATGTTTCTTTGACTAATCTCAGTGTATCAGTCTCACGCACGCTGTACGCGAGTTAACCATGTTCGACACATTTAACTGGGAGTGGGGCCGTCCACACTGTTTTATCCACTGTAGGCACCGCTCACGTTGTGTTTTCGGCTTTGGAAACGGAAAGAACAACTCCTCCAGACAATCTCTCGGGTATAGTGTCCGATTTACAAACGCCGCGGGCGCACCGTTTCACCATCTTGCTTGGAGTCAATGTTTGACGGACCTGCTCACATAGTAACGGTTGCTGTGATGTGTGATTGGACAATGGCCGTTTTGTGGGAGGGGCCTGCGAACGGTCAATTTGAGAACAAAGTATAATTTGCATGGTTTTGCGTGATATGATAACTTATAAGCGATTGTTAGATTTAATCAGCGCGATTTACTGCAGTGTCAGAACCACTGTGATTGTGAATGCCAGTATCCACACCGGCGCGGTGACTGACAGCTGCACACTCTCCTCAAACATTGTGTTCATCCGCGCTGTGCCGTGTCGAGGGTGTCGAAGTACAACTCACGTAAAGTTGATAATTCCGCGAATGACTGCAATTGCAGATTTCGAACAGAGATGGCGACAAAGAGGAAAAACGCCGGACTGCAGCTTTAACTAATGCATTAACTAATGTTAACTGATGGAACCTTATTGCAAAGTGTTACCAATGAGGGTGAATGTTTTCACTGAGTGGGCCACAAATACCACTTTTAATGTGGTTTAAATCCCCAAGACTTTGAATCCTAGGTAATCAATTTATATTTATGACCATCAGCAGTGGAAAGCAATGGTGGAGAATTAAAAAATCCATAAAGCAAGATCACACAACGAAGGAATAAACAAAATAGTCTTTAATTCAAAACACAAATAAACAGGAGAATAACAGAGAACACAACCCCGTAAATCTTGACGAAAACGGACACAGAACAGAACAGGGTATAAGATAATGATAAAATTAATGAGAGAACAGCTGAACTGAACGAGGATGACACTGACTAGAAAACTGACTTGTTAAAAGATTTTTTTTTTTTTTTACTAAAAAAAATTTTTTTAACTAAAAAATGAACACTTTGTATGCGTTTTGGTTGTTCATTTACACGACAACAGTAGTCTATAGGCATGTGCGTTTGGCACGACTTCTCTGTGGATATTTACACGTGCGTACTAGTCTTTCTTTACAAAGTGACATCGCTAACTGATGGCCTGGTATACATAATGTGTTTTTGGTCGTTGTTCGCGCATCCATGTGAACGGGGATCATTTAATGTTGTCATCTGTACAAAGAAAAAACATTTCCGTTTTTAGTATATCATTGTCGTGTAAACACCCTAGGTCACACAAAGCATATTACTGAGAACTATATGAATTGTATTCTGAACAATACAATGACTATTCATTAAAACGCTATAAATCTTATTTATAGGTTTTATTTCACTTTACTCACACTCTTACCATAAGTCTTGATGTAACGGATGACACTGATGGCAGCTATGGTGAACATGCCACACAGGCCAAAGATGAAGCAGCCTAGGCCATAATACACACAGGTGGCATGACTTCCCAGCCATACGTGGCTAAAAGATGACAAGATTGACAGCGGGTAGAAGCAGATACAGCCAAGAAAGTCAACCACTGCCAAATTGACACAGAGCAGCTCTGAACCAACCATCTTCCTTCTGCGGCGAAAACCGATTACCAACACCACTCCATTGCCGAGTACAGACAGTATCACTGCAACAGCAAACAGAGAAGAGTATTACTCAGAAAGTCAAAGTCACATAAAATGAATATGTAAATACTGGTAGCCATGAGGTGTTGATATCAAATGAAACATACAAAACATGACCATTAACGTACAGTAGCTAATTGCCTAAAATACAACAATATTGAGTAAAGAACCAAAGCCACACAACATGTAAAGTTATTCTTTTTGTGTGAAACTTTTTGAATACATACTGTACATACACAAATACATACATAAATGTCCGTTTATTTTTTTTTCTGCCAATAAAAATAAATAAAACGTTCTGTAAGATAATGACTTGACAGAAAATAACCAGGAGATTTACATAAAAGACTAAAACACAATAAGATGAAATACAAAAATACAGGTAAAGCACATGTGAAAAACTGACACAAAATATTCATTCATATTAACATTGGGCCAAACTTCTCTTAGAGGATAAAGTCCATTTTATAACTCATTTAACATGTACAGCCCTGGTTGAGCACTACCAAAATATAGTGTAAAATTAAACCCTTCCTTGAGTTTCTAACATCACCATTCTGATATTAAGGACTCAGGAAAGGGTTAACTGACCCAAACTGTACTGTGAAAGATTTCACAAATCAAAATGGTTAAGGTAAGCACTCAGGGAAGGGTTAACTGACAAAAATGTACTGTGAACGTTTTCACAAATCAGAATAGTGATTTTAGGGACCCAAACTGTAAAAGATTTGACAAATCAGAATAGTTAAGCTCTCAGGGAAGAGTTAACTGACCATAACTGTAGGCTACTTTGAAAGTTTTCACAAAAACAGAAAAGTGAAGTTAAGCACTCAGGGAAGGGGTTAACTGACTAAAACTATATTGGAAAACCTTTTACAAATCACAGTAGTGACGACACACAGGGAAGGGGTTAACTGTCTAAAACTGTGGAAGTTTTTACGAACCAGAATAGTGAAGTTTGGGACTCAGGGGAGGGTTAACTGACTAAAACTGCACTGTGAAATTGTTCACAAATCAGAAGAGTGCTGTCAGGGACTCAGGGAAGTGTTATCTGTCACATTTAGTCATTTATTCGTTTAGTTTCATTTTCATTAAATTTTAGTTTCATTATTTCCTGTTGTCTTTGTTCACTTTACCCACTCTAATCAGTTACCATGGCATTTCATTTGATCAACACACCTTTTACACCTGTCTTTTAGGTAATGATCATTAATGAACAGCTGAATTTGCAGTTGAGTTTACTACTTAAGCCAGGAGAGGTCACAACATGCTGAATTAGATGCTGTAATTCTGCCTGCTCGCCGAGCGCTCTCGTTTAGATAACAAGATACATTAAGTAGACCTCCCAGACATGTAAGGACTTGACTGGAGGGAGGCCATTGTTCGATGTCTGGAGAGGCTCTACCCCCGATCCATACTACCTGCATCAGAGCCCAGCCAGAAACCCACCGACTTCGAGGAGCAGCAGCACGTGCCCACCGCAGACGGAGAGAATGGCTCAGCCACGATGTTGGAGCCTATAGGTACACTTGCACAAAGTTTTTCAGGTATAGCTTACAGAAAGGTTTCTTTAACTTGAGAAAGGTTTCTAATGCCATAATTCTTCTTGATTTAGTCTGTTCTCGGTTTTTCCTGTTTCTTCATGTAATCCCAGACAGACTCAATGAGAGTGAGATCATATCTCCGTGTGGAGCACCGGCTGTTGTCAGGCTCCTTGTGCATACAAAAATCTCACTGGATTTTCTACAATTAATGGCAAGAGGAATGTTTGGAAATGTAAACTGATATTTCCTACTGACACTAAAGCAAAAGATATAAATAATTCGCTTTAAACCATTTTTTTTCTGTGAAAACACTATTGTGCCTAATACTTTTGCACAGTACTGTATGTATGAATGGAAACCAGTAACTGTATTCAAACATAAAGTTCCTGATAGCAATAGTGCACAACTGATCCACAGTTGAGCAGTGTGAGGAACCAGTGACTCAGGGAGGAATCAGCAGCCTGAATGAAGGAGGGTCTATGAAACATTGCATGCAAAGTACAAATACTATTTCAGATGTATAAAATACAGACAAATAATATCATATAAACTAGATAAAGCATTAGGAACTTTGCATGCTATAAGATTAACTGCTGTCGGTGTGCTGTTTTTAATCCCAGTCAATCACATTGCCATGTCTTGATAAATGGATCCTTCTCTACTTGAGGCAGATGGTGAAAGGCTGAAGAAAAACCAAGTGAATGTATGCAAAGCAAACATCAATATGCAATTGTCACTATACACCATTTGCCCTTTAGCAATAAATAAAGGTGTCTTCAACAGGTTACATTAAAAAACAATAGTCATATATAATACCAAGTTGAAACCAATTGAGATGTCACTTAAATAGAAACTTAGGATTTAGATCCTTGGCTGTTATTCTAACAGAATCTTAATTACAATTATTTTAATTCAATATTAAAATCACTTTAAATGAAATGTTTGAATAAAATAATTATGTGATCTCAGACTATAATTTTAAAGGAACACGCCGACTTTTTTGGGACTTTAGCTTATTCACCGTATCCCCCAGAGTTAGATAAGTCCATACATACCTTTTTCATCTCCGCACGTGCTGTAACTCAGTCTGACGCACCCACCGCTGCAAACACTGCGAATACAGCGAACACCCATGATTGTAAACTATTCTTTTACTATCTAGTAATTGCTGACTCTATTACTCGACTCTGAACGAACTGTCTGCTCCACACCACAGTGTGTCTCAGGTGCTGCGGTAATCACTCCGCCCAAGTAGCAGTGCTTCGCCTTCTGAGAATATAGTTCCCAATATTTATACGGTTAAAAGATGGCTGTGTCTCATATGACCTTGTTATTTGTACACTCTGTGACTATACAAATCACAACATGTAAATAGGAAAATGTTTGCGTTATTTTGTCACTTATTGGGATTAGTATGCTAGCTGGAGCCATTTACATCCAGTCTTTGTGCTAAGCTAGGCTAGCAGTGGGTGCGTCAGACAGAGTTACAGCACGCACTGAAATGAAAAAGGTATTTATGGACTTATCTAACTCTGTAGGAGGTGAATAAGCTAAAGTCCCAAAAAGTCGGCGTGTTCCTTTAACAATATTCAAAATACATTTTCTTTTTTTTTTATTATTAATCATAGACAGCTAGCTAGATATGTTTACCATTATCTCACATGATTATTATATTAAAAATGTGAATTGGTGAATCACTATTATTAAGCAATAGGCAATGGATAGATGCTGTCTGTCTGTCTGTATCTCCACTTGGAAATGTATATTTCCTCCCCCTCGAGAGAAGGTCACGGAGAGATACAGATGTGCTGCTGCTTTATTTCCGCCTCACATTGAACAGCCTGCACAAAAAATACAATACAGAATACAAAACAAAGCAGCGCACTGTGATTCATTCGTTTTTGTACAAATAATAGAGAAAAGGTGCAATTGTGTTTAGTGAATGAAACATTGATTGCCCTCATTCATTGCTCAAGCCTTTTACAGATAGACGTTTGAGATCAGACTTTTTCCACCTGACAAAACAGAGACCTCTGGTGGTGCAAAGACACACTGCATTCGGGAATCTAAGGGACATTTTAAAAAGCCAAGAAAATGAAAGTGATGCCATTATTTTTTCTGCTCTTTGTTTTAATACATGGAACACAAAGAATCTTCACGTATCTTTTTGCATAAAACTGGAATATAGCACACGAGTCATATAACTATATAAATTTTTTTTTTTTTTTTTTTTTTTTTTTTTTTTTTTACAAAACTTAAAACAGTAAAGCTAAAAAAAAATAGCTGTTTTTTAAATGGGTCGTGGGATGTCGTATCGTATCAACACAGTATTTTCAATGCAACAATCGACACCTCTTCAAGTAAAATTATATATTCTATTATTTAACTAAAATTATATTGCAACCAAAATATTTCAGAATTTTATGAATGATATTTGCATTACTTTTATATAAAGGGATCTATCTATCTATATTATCATTTCAGTCATATCCGACTCCTGGTGATTCCATGAATTTACACACACACACACACACACACACACACACACACACACACACACACACGGCCAGTTTAAGGGATAGTTCACCCAGAAATGAAAATTCTGTCATTTATCTCACCCTCAAGTTGTTCTAAACCTGCATCATGAAGTTCTTTATTCTGTTGAACATAAAGGAAGATATTTTGAAGAATGTTGATTATCAAACAGTTGCTGGTCCCCATAGACTTCCATATTTCTGTCCCTGATATTATAGAAGTCAATGGGGACCAGCAACTGTTTGATTATCAACATTCTTCAAAATATCTTCCTTTATGTTCAACAGAATAAAGAACTTCATGATGCAGGTTTTGAACAACTTGAGGGTGAGAACAGAATTACATAATTTTTTATTTTTTTTTATGGGTGAACTATCCCTTTAAACTTTAACCTCTTAAGTGTCACCCTCCTTTTTTTGAATATACATGAAAATGCACATTTCGAACTTAAATGGTTGTAATTCAAGAATTCTTTGGAATATAGACGTAACATTGATCTTGTTTTAAAGAAGATATTTGGCAGATTTTTGTAGAAGTGAAATAAATTAAGAAAGTGAAACAGAAAAAAAGTTATAGAAGTTTGAGTTTATGGAAATGTAAAGAAAAAAAATGATTCATATTTTATATAAAATATATATTTTCAAAACCTAGGCGACTCTAAAACTGCAGAAAAATCAAAGGCAAAAATCTGAACAAATTGTGTTTAAAATTGCAGGTTGATATCTCAAAAAATGAGCTTTCAGTAAGATTGTGTTTGGGCGCCGTACCAAACTTTTTCACTAGGTCACAACCAGACTCCATTACTGCCCATATAAGGGCGCCTCCATTTCCATATGTGTTTTGAGTGATATGGACCATTATTTCCACAATTTATGAAGTAGACACCCTATTCAGAAGTAATATGAGAAGTTTGGCAGATTTTGATATGAATTCAACCTCTAAGAAACACAAAGAACACGCATGTGCGTTATAGCTCGCTGCCACATCAAATGGTGAATTTATTGTATTTTTCTTTATATTTAAAACATTTTCAGACCTTTTTTTCTAAAATAGTTGAATGGATGCTATCTTTTGAACTCTTGGCATGAAAACAAACATGATTTTTTTATGATTTTTCATGTTCATCGCTATTTCAAAATAAAGGTCTGAACACGCCTTAGAAGTATGAAAATATTCTTGTTGCAAATGGATAAATTACGGCTCCTCTGTAATTTATTTTGAAAATCAGTCCCCAAATATGGGAACTAGAGATTGTAAGCTTTCAAATTATATATAGTTTGTCAATATTATATAAGGTTTTTACTAAGATATTATAGTTTTAAAAATAGAATGGCACACGTCCCACCTGTGGGACAATGACAGTTAGATAGCCTAAATGCTTTTGGTAGAAAATATGTTTCTTTTAGAAAGTCAGTCACGTTTCAGCTCAAATGTATTTTTAGACACCCTTTTAACGTTAAAAGAGGAGAACCATGCATTTGAATCAGTAGTTTACTGGTCTATTTCCAATCCCTCCTTATGATGTTCTATTATATACATTTTTGATACTTGTATCATTAAAATCTGGTCCTGTTAATAAATGTTCTTGTTAATATTTTTTTTGTTGCTATTAATTTATTTTCGCTATTCAAAAGATTAGCGATCTCACAAAAGAACCACCTTAGAATTATCTTTTTTTTTTTTATTTGCCTTCTCGTGGGCTACCTTTTAAACTCTTTTTTTAAAACTTTTTTTTTAGTTGTCACATTTTTTATCAAGTCATTAATGAACGTTTTTGAGAACCCACCAATTTTAACCAGCTATAAAGACTATCAAGTCAAGTTTTTAAAGATTAAAGATTATTTATTAACCAGGTGATTTCATAAGGTGAGTAATAAACTAAATAGTAGCCGAGGTGAAGTAACTGGGTAAAGTCCACTTGATGGATATCTCGTTTAGTTTACAGACACACTCTGTCAGTTCAAAGCTAGACTAAAAACACATCTCTTTGACCTAGCATACACATAATACATTATAGACTTCTATAAATTCAATGTTAGGCTGCATAGATTAGGTCAGCCGGAACTGGGAACACTTCCCTTAAATCTTGATGTACTCGTTACATCATAAGAAGAATGGCATCTACGCTAATATAAGTGTCTTTGTTTATCCCGAGGTTTTCCCGCAGCCTGCCGGATCCAGGCCGTGTCCAGATCTGACGAAGGAGATCCGCCTGGACCCGATGACAATGCAGTGCTGAAGTGTCAACTATCCTCTCCCTATGGAGGATCCCTTTCCCACTCTACAGATAAAGCGTTGTTGAAAATCCGGCTCGTGTACCCCGAAGTGATAAAATAAAACAAAATTCTGTATTAAAATTTATAGGCAAGACAAGTAGTTTGTTTAGGCATGGGTTTTATGGAATTGCAAACCTGCGCACATATTTTCAAAAGCACATAACTATAGAATCAGTTCTGAATGAGCATGTGAACGCCGTCAGCGTTAATCACAGGTTCGCGTTTAAAGTCTGATCATTTCAATGGAGGTGAATCAATCAAAACTAACTTTAGCTGGAAGTAACATTATTCAAGAACCGCTATAAAGCCAAAACAATCTGTTACCTTAAATTATATGTTTATCTCTGTAAAGCTGTTTTGAAACAATCCATTGTTAAAAGCGCTATATAAATGAAGATGACTTGACTTGACTAGTTTGTAGTCAAAACTGTGGACAGACAGACCGACAGACAGATTGATAGACAGATAGACAGCCAGACAGACCGACATAGAGATAGACAGATAGATTTACTGTTTTTGAATTGCCCACTGGGGGGCATAGTATACCAACTTTTCCAAAATACAGCGGAAAACACACCTGAATATTGTTGGTTTCATTTTGTTTGTTTAGGACTTTTTAATCTTCTTTTATATACTACAGTAATTCTACCGTGCGGACAATTCATATAGAGTTTTCTGCCCTTCCAAAGATGGAAGTTTGAACACATCTAGTTTGAATCTTGGGCTCTTTAGCAATATAATAAATATTAGCCTATACACATCTAGTTTGGTTCTTCAGCAGCAGAACTGGGCCGGTATCAGTGCGCGTGCTTTCACTGAGTCTGCGCGTGCCCGCAGCCTGTAGGAGATCCAGAAACAGAGCCAAAGATCATCATCATCATCATCCTCCTCATCATCCTCATCATCCCGGAGGAGAGGCCCAGTGAATACATGCCCGACACGCCTCAACCGGAACGCAAAGATGAGTTTACGCGTCTGATCTCAAGCGTGTGCTGTGTTCGATTCGGGGATTTGAGCGCAGATCCGGAGGTTCGGCCGCCCGTCGGTTCGATGCGAGACTACAGCAACATGCGCGTGTGTGAATGAGGCGCATGCATCCGACCAGGACACGGACTCTAGGAACCGAGTCAAGCCGTGGAGCAGACGACTTACAGCTCACGGGTTCACCGATCATCATCATCCGCTACATGTGACCGAACCGAACCGTCCGAACCCATCGGCAGCTTCACCAGCGAGTGAGAAAACGGTGAGAACACTTTCACGTGAAGATTAGATGATTAAAAATCGGAGATTGTTTCAGATCATTCATGTAATTTGAACCGTTTTACTAGATGGGGAGAACAGTTAACGTTAACGTTACCTGTTCCGATCCGGTTCGTCTCGGGATCCGCCAAGGACTTAAGTTCAAATCTCATTAAATAATTCAGTCAGACAGACACCGGCCACTTTATATGAATGACAGACAATAGAAGGTTGTATTGCTCGAATAATGAAATCAACCACTCAAATGAAGAGAAAATTTAAAAAAGAAATTCTCGAATCATATAATGATCAGATGTGACCGTTAAATTGAATTAATGACCCGAGTTCGCATTAGCCTAGCATGCTAACACAGCAGCGCACCCACATACACTTTATGCTTTATTTAGGATTAGGTATTGTATATATTATCGTGTTTTATTTATTAATTTACGTGTCTACATTTGAGTTGTTAGAAAATATACATGTTTCAGAATTAATTTTGCAGTGTTGTTAAAGCAGCAGTCAAAACTGTATAGCATGTTAGCCGCATTAGCGCTCTGTTCAACAACACATTTTTAAGATTTAACCTTCATTCAGAGGATTGTTATTCTAATTAACCTTAAAACAGATTAATAAAAGGGATTCAAACGACAATAACTGAGATGAAGTGTGTTAAACTGAAACAGGTCATGTTTGCGCTATCAAACGTTATCTTCGTTTATTGTGATTGGCAATCTTTCTCATGTTTTGAATAAAGTCACCGTCATTCTTAATAATTATTATTTTGTACTGGTTAATTTTTATGACACACATACACTTACTCAGGAGAAATATAGTATTAAGCATGATCTTGTGAATAGTCACTTTAGTTAACTTCAAGTGGCTCCTCCTCAACATGCTTATCAGGATAGACTCTATTTAATTTGAACCAAAGATTTTCTTTGTTTGTTTTACATGATACACAGATATCAAAGTCTAACTGGCTTAAAGGGTGTCAGTATGAACCGGCACATTTATATCTGAGGTTACTGGATGTGTGTTAGTAAATCAGTTCACTTCACATACGCAAGTAAGCCACGTCTCTATACATTCTTTACATACTTCAGTCTCCTCCAGTCTTGAGTTGACTACCTTGATTTAAACATACATCAGCTTCAGGCATTGGATTGCTAAAGTGTTGAGATATAATTTGATTTATGTTCTTTTTACTTTACTTTCTTTTTTTCCAGGTAGGACAGTAAAGTATGGCTCCCCATCTGGACGCGGCCCGCAAATTGTTCTGGATCTTAATGAAGTCGCTGCTCCGTTTCACCTTCATGTTTGTCAATAACTGTGTTGCGATCCCGTCCTACTGCCTCTACCTGATAGTCCTACAGCCTTTAAGAGTTCTGGATCCCCACACGTTCTGGTACATTGAAGGGGTCATGTTCAGGTGGTTACTGGCAATGGTGGCGTCTTGGGGCTGGTTTGCAGGTTACACAGGTAAGACCAGCTTTTTCCTCTATTTCACTCTT
The DNA here is from genome assembly GCA_030578255.1 of Tiaroga cobitis. Taxonomy (NCBI): domain Eukaryota; kingdom Metazoa; phylum Chordata; class Actinopteri; order Cypriniformes; family Leuciscidae; genus Tiaroga; species Tiaroga cobitis. Next base: position 835,430 of record JAROOI010000033.1, read on the forward strand.
AAAAGTAAATGTTCCAAAAGTAGGTTTTTCGCAGTGATGCCATAGAATAACCGTTTTGGGTTCCTCAAAGTACCTTTCAGTGATCAATTCTTCAAATAATTATTTTTTTCTTAGTTTTAACAATCCAAATCACTTTGTTTCACTATAAAGAACCTTTTGTGGAATGTAAAGGTTCTATGAATGTTAAAGACCATGTACACACTGCAACTAAAGTCGGCTGTCAATTCTCCTTTTTGTGCTAATCCTGTTCGGTAGTGATGCGCGGGTCGGCTTTTTTTCCAACCCGCTGGTCCCGCTTTTATGAAATCATTTGGCCGGCGCCCCGCACCACTGTATCTATTTTTACAACCCGCACCCGCGACCGCTAAATAGACATACTAGGCATTGTAATATAAATGAAAACAGCCTTTATTTCAGCCTGAAAGTGCTTGGAAACATCGTCCAGTAAACTGGCAACAACAGACGATTATGAATATGAACCATAAATCAGGTCATATTAATAAGATAATAATAAACATTTTCAACATTTACAAAGCAGCGTTTGTATTCGTCTAATAGGCTAAACTATTTGTTATTTCTTAGACCCCCCCCCACACACAAATATGTCTTGACATGCTGGAAGTGCCCGTTTTGTGGCTCTCCTGTTTGTATATTTTTCACATTATTGTAATCTTATCAAAGAACCTAATAAAATATGAAAATAGATATTCACAAATATTTCATATAGGCTGGAAATTGCACGCAACATACATGGATTTTTAAAAAATTTTGCTTTTTATAACCAACCCCGCAAATAAAGTGACAATTTCTTTCCCGACCCGTGGGGTCCGCGGGTTATGAGACGACCTGCGCATCACTACTGTTCGGTACACAGAGTACAGTAATTTACAAGAGCGACAACCACATTCTATTATTAATTATCCCCCGAAAAATACAGGTAGTGACAACCACATTCCTCACAATAATTCTACACAGAGTACGGAACCGAACTGAACAATTAGTTGTTCATGACATAAGACGAGAGATATGAGAGACGAAAGATACATCTCTGTTGTATGTTAAAATACGCATGTAAATACATACGTTGACACGCAATTAGGACATTGTATCATTGCATTCGGATACAATAATTGGATGAACATTTTATGGTCCTACACCTTCCACAGACGATATATTATAAATACAATAGGGGTGGGAATCTCTAGGCACCCCACGATTCGATTCGATTACGATTCAGAGGGCTGCGATTCGATGCTAAATCGATTATCTGAATCTTTTTGTGTGACTATAAATACTTTGCTTTAAAAGTAAGTAATGACCCATAAAGAATTAACGTACAATAGATTTTATTAACATTGCAAAGAACCAACAGGAAAATAAATGTGTGCCTGAACTAGCAGCATACTTGTAGTAAATTAATAGTATAACAACGACCGGTACAGCCGAGTGTTTTTCCTCCTCTGGGTGGAAACAAGTCATATGGCTTCTCATATTTGTATTGTTTCCGAAATATTTTAGTTTTATTCTACAAAGCTTACAACTAGTGTGACTCTTGACTGTCCAGCTCCTTTCCCCCTTCAACTTCAGAAGCCAAAATATTTCCACACGTCAGCTTTTAACGAGTGTGTTTGGATCTCGCGCGCCATAGCGTCTCTGTTATGTGCACGCCACAGACGGTCCGGGCGGGCACTGCACTTCGCGCTTCAGAGTTCCGTCTTTTGCGTTCCGTCAATATTAAGTTATTAAAAATATATATCTTAAAAAAAAAAATTTTTTTTTTTTGAAAATCGATTTTTGACATTTGTGAATCGATTCAGAATCGTCCACGTCCGCATCGCGATGCATCTAAGAATCGATTTTTTCCCCCACCCCTAAAATACAATGGAGCAAAGATACAAATAAAATAAACTGCGCTTGTCAGGTTATTTAGGTATCTAACAGTAGTCTTCAGGAACAGAGACTGAATAAAGTAATCAAATGTAAAATAACATTGCTTATGATCGTCATTGTATAAGTTAAATAAAGATTGATCATTATTAAAGTTACAAAAGCTATTGAGTCAAGAGCAGCGAGTGATTTCCTTGTCTATTGTTGTTTGATAAACATTAAACACAGACAGCAGGAATATTAGTCTCCTGTCACTTTAAGATATAATGCACGGATCCAAAACACTGATATTGATACACGTGCGTTGTCTTTCTCAACTGTTTACGCTCACTTAAGACCAAACCGACTATGTTTGCTAGGATACTCGCCAAGACAGGCAAGTTGACATAATTTCTGTGTGAATTTGTCCGTTCAGGCGCAAGATTTGAAAGAGAACTCAATATTTTCTCGTTCTCTGAGATGCGGCTTTCGGCGTGTGCGTTTTGGCTGAGTGCACAGCACACACCAATCTTCTTACAGTTCACGTGCGAGTTCTCTTTTGCGTCTTGTGCTTGAATGTTTAAATTGGCAAGGCTTATAGTTCAAACACAGATAGTAACGTGTTTTCAAGTCTCACCTGCGCTCGGGTGCTGGCGGCTGCTGATAAATCACTGCTGGTATTAGAGCATACGGTACTCCTATTGAACAAAGTTTACAAACAGTGTCTGTATTGTCCACGTTTTTGATCGTCGCTGTTGTAACGTATTTGGAAGCCAGATCCGTCGACAGAAACATTCATTAGCCGAACTCTGTGTGTTTGTTTTATGCTTAGTTTTCAACAAACCATTTTATAAATGTGTTGTCAGATTTAAGATGAACCACGGTGCAAGTGCATGCCGAACCGTGGTTGGAGAATGGTACGGTTGATTAAAAAAAAAAAAAAGTTTTATTGAGAACCGTTGCACCCCGTGACAGGTTGTCAGGTGTGCTGTGGAAAATTATCAAATGAAAAAAAAATAAAATAAATAAATCTACAAAAAAAAATATATTGTCGCTGTCAGGCAGAAATCTCGTATTTCATCATTTTTGTTTTGTTTTATTTGTAAAAATCAATATTATTGGTCATCATTTACCTCTGTATAAGGGTTTTACAAAAATGTAACCAATGAAAAGCATTTAAAAGAGCTTTTGACTAAAACCGCGTATCTCCATTGGCTCTTCAAACTGTCAGTCAAACCTCATAACTCCACCCACCTCTATCGTGAATGAAGTGCTACATGCAGTATGGAGATCTTTGCTTGTTTGCAATGCAAAGTTAAATAAAACAACTGATGTTTGAATAAGTACAGCGCTTTCTTTACTCAAGAAACATTGTCTATAAAGGCTAATGTTTTTTGTATTTAAAGAGCAGAGAAGAGTCTCAGTCTGGTGTTTGCTGTCTAGTTGTAGCCAATATATTGTTTTAAATAGCCTATCCTATAGATATGGCACTTCATCTTTTATATCATGAGATTTTTCTCCAAATGCATTCAACAAAAAAAAAAGCTACAATAATTGTATAACCTGTCTGTCAGTTGATGAAAACATAATGCACTGACTTGTCTCAGATGCATCTGTTCTAATGATGGAGAAAATATCTTTGTCAATTGTTTACTCCATCTGAGCTTGATTTTCAAAACGTGTTAATATTATGATAACACATGCACGTGTATTATTTACCATACATAAAGCCATGATAACAACTTTGACACAGTGTTAATTTATTTATTTTAAAAATACAGGTTTTCCGCCCTATGTCAGTTTGTTGTTTTATCATCATCACTGCCAACAACATCAAATAGGCTACCTATATGTCCTTATTGTGTTCCTACTAGGGCTGTCAGTTAAACGCGTTATTAACGGCGTTAACGCAAACCCATTTTAACGCCGTTAATTTTTTTTATCGCACGATTAACGGTCTTTTTGGCCTAGCAAACTAGTTTTTTTCACATGCTTTTGCAACAGGACGCGCTATGAAACGCATTCAATTCAATGGCTTGCGCCGCGCTAGGACGTTTTGTTGCTTCGTCGACCAAAGCGCAAGCGAATCTAGCTAGACCGGAAACAAAACAACAGGCGCGCCGCACATACTGGTTTAGGCTTGCGAGCCGGCCAAATAGTTGGTTAACGTTACGCTTTGAGTGGATGACGAGTGCGAGACGGCGAAATGGATGTCAATAAGATTCTGAATGGAAAGTTTACTTTTAAAAAGTTGCCAAATGGTTCCATTGACAAGACCAAAGTGATCTGTGTGTTTTGTCGTTGTGAACTGAACTATCATCATCGCAGCGCGTCCAGTCTGAAATACCACTTGATGGCCAAGCACACACACACACACACACAGCTGATGCGAATTCTCCACCCCCTCATCAATATCAGGACCTCGTCAGTATTTCTTTCACCCTTGTATTGATGGACAGTGTTACATTGAGAGATTATTTGCTCCAAGTGAGAATGTTAGTGTGAAATTGAACACTGTACATGTCAATGTTGTTTTCAATAAAAAACATTTGCACAAAGCAAGCTGATCCACTTTTCCATGTTGATAAGAGCATTAAAATGAGAAAAAATAATGGGACAAAAAGAAATCAAGAGACATTTAGAATAGATAAAAATGTGCGATGAATTGCGATTAATCTCGAGTTAACTATGACATTAATGCGATTAAATATTTTAATTGTTTGACAGCACTAGTTCCTACCTTACCTAAGCTCAAGTTTCACATTAAATATGATTTTATTATAATATCCAGTTTTAATATACCATTTTATACAATGCATGTTTGTACAATTTAGTTTCTAGTGGTGTGCTATGAGATTTCTTTACTGTGCCGTGGCAAAAAAAAAAAAAAAAAAAAGGTTTGGAAACACTGCCCTAGTGTGTACTGGCTAAAGGTTCTTCATGGAACCATTAATGCCAATAAAGAACTGTTATTTTGATTACTGTTATACGATTTTTTAAGAGTTCCTGACCTTTTTAATAAGGTTATTATTATATAAGGTAGTTGGACTAGGCATCTAAATTGTCAATTTCACTGCATGACAGTGTAAAGCAATGTTTCTTCAAGTGAGCCACGCAGGGCACTAGACTTCAGTCAGTCTCCTTGTGGTGCCCAAATTTGACTGCTGAGTGGAGATCTATTGACTGTTTTTTATCTTTATTGACTCTCACTCACACTGTTGGGTTTCCGTTGTTTGGATCGATTTCATTATTTTCTTTGGGTGACAAGTTTGATTAAGCTATTTTTTTTTTTTTGCCGCCTTAATAGTGTATTTGGACAGTATTATATGGTAGGAATCTTATGGGATGTCTTTGTTTACCTCATATCCCTCTTAATGAATCCACATTATCATTCATCACAGACTGGAAGTGGCATGTATTGGTTCATGTGTAGTGTGATACAAGTATTGATTTGAATTTGACTATTTCCAGTAGAAAGAGATTTTTTTTTTAGGTTTCCTTGTAAAGCCAGTTTGAATTATGGACAGGTTGGATCGAGGTGAGTTGATGCGCCTCTTGCTTACTCGCGGGCATTTCACGGCTAATTTCATTTTGTTGCACGCTAGTACTAAGAGTAGCATGAGTGTTAATTGTACAGAAAGCTCTAGACTGATTATGTGGACCATGAGATGGAGGCGCAAGGGCTGGGACAATCAGCCTGTCATGAAGATAGATAAGACCGTTCGTCAGCCTTTTACAAGATAACAAATAAAGGTTGTTAATGTAACATTCAGCAGTGAAACAGTTTAATATGCTGTAATCTTAATCTAAAATGATTTTAAGGAATTTTATTATAAGTGGAGATTTTATGAGCTCATAATCATTGAACAATAATAGGAATATTTGCACTTTAAAAAGATACATTTTTATTTTAAAAATGGCGTGAAACCTAAAAAGAAATATAGTGTCTAGGGTTGGGTGATATACCTGTAAATGCCTATTATGGAGCGGATAAATATATAAAGTATATAAAGTGTATATATATATATATATATATATATATATATATATATATATATATATATATATATATATATATATATATATATATATATATATAGGATTTATGTATATGCATATGTATTTATTAATATTCACATAAATTAATCAAACATGCCCACTATACCACTGTTTTTGTAATGGAAGTTTAAATGTGGAATTTTGGAGTACTGGTATTTTGAAAATCAGATAAGTTGTTCAAATAGTTGCTTGATTGAATTGGCAAATTGTTTTTGTTTGATCAAAAGTTAACTTAAGTCATGGTAAGACAAGCTTCCCTTTCACATTTACAGTTGGAGTTTTCTTTTTTTGTGTCATTTTTTTGTGTGTACAAATTTAAGACATTCCTTAATTCTGCATTGTCACGTTTGGTGTGCTTTGTGTATTCTTCACCTATACGAAGTTGAATCTGGTAGAAGAAATCAAAACCTCAGTTTTATTTTCATTCGTCTTCTCACAGGAACAGCTTGAGTATAGCATACAGTTTTGGGTTATGCTAAGCTGTGTGATAAATGCTCACAAATTGGGATGAGCAATGTCCGGAAAGCAACATGGTATATTATTAATTGTGTTTTCCTATTGAATACCTGCTCATGTGTAAATGAGCTGCGAGTCATATGGACGGTGTTTTCAGTTTAGAGGCAGTCCTGGTGTCCTATAAGGAAAAACAGGAAAATGTGTGTTGTTTTTATAGTATTCAAAATAAAAAAGGTACAATGATTGTATCTGTCAGTCAAGGTCAAAGTCGTTTGTCGTAAGTTTCACCTGGTTAGGATTTTACACAAGCTGCCTCCCTGTACACTGATAAAAGGCTGACCTGATGATGCAGGTGAAGATAACTATGTGTGGCAGAGGTCAAATGTTTGTCTCCTTCCTGAGCACAAAGAACAGATCTGTTCAATGTTTTCAGATGTATGTCAGGAACTGATCAAACTGATCACTTTGCGAGTTAATGGGTTCCACTGATTCGGTTCGAATCATGAACCCTTCCAACTGGATCTGAAGAATGATTCACTCAGTGATCTGGTTCTCAAGTTCGACTCACTGAGTTTGTGATCCTGTTCTCCTTTTGTGTTACACTAAAAAATGGATTACAGCGTTAGGGGGCGTTTACACAGAACGCGTTTTTGCATTTAAAAGAGACGCATGGGAACTGGAATGATAAACGCATGGTCTGGACTCTGGAGATTTTTTTAAGTTGAACTTCTTTTAACCGGAGCGCCGCATTTTTCGAACGCTTTATGTGTGAGATGCTGCAAAAGACGTGAGCGCGGCAGTCAAACTCATCCGTCTAGCGCAGGGGTTCTCAACTTTGGCCCTCAAGGTCCATTTTATAGGGCTGCCCCCTAATAGTCGACTAAACCCTTAGTCGGTGAGAAGAGACTTGGTCAACCAAAATTGTAGAGAGGGAAAGAACGTTAAAGGCGGGTCCTTGTGGTAATTACAGTGTGCCGGGCAGGAATCCGAACTTTTGCCTATTATCCATCAACTTCAAAAATGGCTTATCATTTGAAACATGCAAGTAACTTGGCCACTCTCTCTTACGTTAACCTAGATAAATGCCGCATACCAAAATGTTTGTGTGGAGGCTAAAGTATTAGCCGGTGCAATTACTTGCATTTTTTCCTGATAACAATGGAAATACAATATTTTTGGTAATTTTTTGGTACAGATAAGAGTAATACATAATTCGAAAGTCTACTTTTATTTGTGTAGACTCACAATAACAACACAACTTTGTGCTTTTGTAAAATAAAAGAAACAAACCGGATGCTTTGTCGTCAACTATGTCCTTGTTGAAACTCGGCGTATGAGCTACTTGCCTCACAGACACGAGAAATATATCCATAGAAAGCTTGAATCATCTACTTTTAAACGAGCCAATTCAAATAAAAAATAAAATAAAAAACATTCTGATTAGGTAATCCGTATGTAAGGTGGATTTCTCTCTAAAGAGAGAAATCTATTTGAAGCCTTCTATTTATCACGTAGTATTATTTATTTCGGTGATCGGTATCGGCCAATACTGCTTCCAGTGTTCGGTAATTGGTGATCGCCCCCAAAAACCCTGATCAGAGACCCTTAATTGGAGCTGAATTCTGCAGGAAAGTGGACTTCAAGGGCCAGAGTTGAGAACCCCTGGTCTAGCGCATGTTTATATAGAAAAATAGCGCAGTGGAATGCAAAATTGTGTTCTGTGTTCCGTAAATAATGACAGAATGTGCCATTCTCTATTCCTTGACGTGGCATTCACGTAATGATTAGTAACGTAATTGTCCAATTGATTTTTTTCCTTTTGTTCTGTCCTATTTTTGCGTACACTATTGATGATTCCAAAGTTAACAAGGAAAGAAAAGCTCTTTGCATTGTGTTTGCATGAGTTTTCCCCATCTCCATGACCAAGCTCCTGTATTACATGCAAAAAAACCCGGGAGGGATGTTTTATATTGTTCTCAGAAATGCAGTTTGCATCAAAGTTGTTTTGCTGATGTGAGATAATTACAAAGTCAAACCGGATCATCACATCCCTCCCCGCTTTGTTGAATAGACTGCACAGCAATGTCGTTGTTGTGTCTGTTCACCTGGGTCTTCTACTAACTGGTTGCAAATGAAATTATGAGGGGCCTGATGATGCGGCTCGTGTGATCTGTCTAAGGTCCAAGCTTTTCTCCTAAATGGCATTTGCTGTGTCTTGTAGAAGTAGCAAGCGGCTTGTTGGTGTAATCACTGTTGGCTTGAAGTTGTAAGCGTTAATAAATGCCAGACAATATTGTCTAATGGATAGCACAATCTCTTTATTTCTCTCATTGGACGACATGATAGTGATATATGCAATCTTGTGACTTTGAAACCTTCAACTATTCAGGAAAGTGAAATCATTTTATGTGGCAACAGTGAGTCATGATGGTCAGGAAATCATCCAGCCCTCAACTTCAGTTTATAATTCTAGTGTCCGTTGTCCAACTGAACTGAATGGTTTTTTTATTTTTTTTTTATTTTTTTTTTTTATTTATTTTTTTTTATAAAAAATAAGTGAATATTTTTGGGAGCATCAGTGTGCCGATTTTTGTTTCACTAATAACACTAAAAACAAAACAAATTAAAAATTAATAATAATAATATCACTTAAAATTATATAAGCCCTAATAACAGTCTTTGGGTTAAAACACAGCACAAATCAGTCATCTGTGAAAATCAAAAGCAGCTTAAAAACACGGGAAAGAAACAATCTGTTTATCAGCAAGAAAAATTAATTCTTCAAATTTTTTCACTTTTTTTATGTTTGGTATCTGGTTTCCTCGTAGAAAGAGTCTGTGATCATTCTTATAGGTGTTTTGTGATCTACAATGTCCCAGTGTGAAATCGTACCAGGCCGCATGTCCAGAAGTCTGTAAGAAAATACTCTGTGTTGATAGAAGGCCTGGTTGTATCTTTTAGCAAACATGGGTGCCCGGTAACCTGTCGTGTCAGGTGCCCTCAACCCCTGAGCTTTATACGGTGGAGCTGCTGTAATGACTTATTTTGTTTGTGATCTTTGACTTGCTGTTAACAGCAGATAGTGTCAGCCGTGCCAAGACTCAGCATGACCTCTCCGAGAGAGCCGCTGGGTTTCCTGCTCTTCTTAGGGTTGTTTTAAACCCGCCGTCGAGGGCAGAGTACAAAACTGTAGTGGAGGAGAGGAACACAGTAACAAAGTGCATCTTGTGTCTTCATTAACTTATAGCTTTCCTTTATAATGTAACGTTGACTTATTTTTTGGGATATATAGGCCTATATACACTCACCTAAAGGATTATTAGGAACACCTGTTCAATTTCTCATTAATGCAATTATATAATCAACCAATCACATGGCAGTTGCTTCAATGCATTTAGGGGCGTGGTCCTGGTCAAGACAATCTCCTGAACTCCAAACTGAATGTCAGAATGGGAAAGAAAGGTGATTTAAGCAATTTTGAGCGTGGCATGGTTGTTGGTGCCAGACGGGCCGGTCTGAGTATTTCACAATCTGCTCAGTTACTGGGATTTTCACGCACAACCATTTCTAGGGTTTACAAAGAATGGTGTGAAAAGGGAAAAACATCCAGTATGCGGCAGTCCTGTGGGCGAAAATGCCTTGTTGATGCTAGAGGTCAGAGGAGAATGGGCCGACTGATTCAAGCTGATAGAAGAGCAACTTTGACTGAAATAACCACTCGTTACAACCGACGTATGCAGCAAAGCAATTGTGAAGCCACAACACGCACAACCTTGAGGCGGATGGGCTACAACAGCAGAAGACCCCACCGGGTACCACTCATCTCCACTACAAATAGGAAAAAGAGGCTACAATTTGCAAGAGCTCACCAAAATTGGACAGTTGAAGACTGGAAAAATGTTGCCTGGTCTGATGAGTCTCGATTTCTGTTGAGACATTCAGATGGTAGAGTCAGAATTTGGCGTAAACAGAATGAGAACATGGATCCATCATGCCTTGTTACCACTGTGCAGGCTGGTGGTGGTGGTGGTGTAATGGTGTGGGGGATGTTTTCTTGGCACACTTTAGGCCCCTTAGTGCCAATTGGGCATCGTTTAAATGCCACGGCCTACCAGAGCATTGTTTCTGACCATGTCCATCCCTTTATGGCCACCATGTACCCATCCTCTGATGGCTACTTCCAGCAGGATAATGCACCATGTCACAAAGCTCGAATCATTTCAAATTGGTTTCTTGAACATGACAATGAGTTCACTGTACTAAAATGGCCCCCACAGTCACCAGATCTCAACCCAATAGAGCATCTTTGGGATGTGGTGGAACGGGAGCTTCGTGCCCTGGATGTGCATCCAACAAATCTCCATCAACTGCAAGATGCTATCCTATCAATATGGGCCAACATTTCTAAAGAATGCTTTCAGCACCTTGTTGAATCAATGCCACGTAGAATTAAGGCAGTTCTGAAGGCGAAAGGGGGTCAAACACAGTATTAGTTTTGTGTTCCTAATAATCCTTTAGGTGAGTGTACAGTACAATAAACACATTTAATAACTTTGCTTGTACATATGATTAAATATTATAAATACTCACAAACTCAGATTTAAATGTTCTGGTGTGATTTTGTCAAAGGTTTAATAGACATAGCCAAATCACTGTTTAGAAATGAGATTGTGTGGGTGTTTACATCGAGAACTTTTTTAACGATTAATCGTGCTACTCTATTGGTGAGTATAAAAGACTTGTTTCAAAACATAAATAAAATAAAAAAATCGAACCAATTACAAACTTTTGATTGGTTCGTGTATATCAATAATGTGTATGAATATTTTAGGTATACTTTTCAGTTACACTCAACGTTTTCTGACAATCTTGAGTAATGTGTCTGTTTTTTTAGTGACAGAATGGGGTGATGACGTGAGACCAATGACTGAAGATGAAGCCATGGTCATAGTCAACCATCAAGCCACAGGAGACGTGTGCACCCTAATGATGTGCTTGCAGGACAAGGGCACGGTAAGCACACCTCTGGTCCATTTAGGCTTAGTACTGTTATATTTAAGGTTTGTCGCATTGAAAATGTTCCAGATTTTAATCGGGCAACAAAACTAATCATAATGTTCTAATCCAGGTTGTACGAAAGATGATGTGGTTGATGGACCATGTTTTTAAGTATACAAATTTTGGGGTTGTGTCCCTGATTCATGGTGATTTCTTCATCAGGCAGGTAAGACCTGTTCCCTTAAAAGTTAATATGGATGTTTTGTAACATGAATGGACATGGATAAAGTTGATATGAGTTGATTATTGTCATTTTTAGTTGGCTCTAGGGTTGTCATGGTACCAAATTTTCAGTAGTCTGTACCAATACCTTAAGCTGTACCAAATTCAGAACCAGAGCAAAAACTGTTGAATAAGGTACTTTACCGTGTTGTCTTGTCTGTTGGTTATCACTGACAACCGTATTTAAATGCAGTTGAATCAGAAACTGCAATGATTGACAATCTAGAAACTTGGCAGTGCACTTAGCAGTATGAAAAACTAAACTGTTAATTAGGTTGTGAATGTGTTAAAAACAGGAAGCAAAAGAAGAGCTTCCTTTATTAACACGAAGGCTGTTGTCTATCAATATCTGACAACCCTAGCTAGGTCTTTTGTCTGCACTCTCTGTACTCTGTACATGGGGCTAACAAACTAAATGGCTGATAGTGCAAGGGGAAATTTAGTCAAAATTGACAACTCTTGTGCATTACCAACAGGGCAAAGCATATCGAGAAAAGCAGCTAATTTACCTGAAGGATCACCTAGACAAGTATTACTACAGCAGAGACAGGAAGTGGATTGTGCTGTTTCCTGAGGGCGGCTTCCTGAGAAAGAGACGAGAGACAAGCCAGTCCTTTGCCAAAAAGAATGACTTGCCCTACTTGACTCACGTAACACTGCCACGGCTGGGGGCCACACAGATTATCCTGAAGACCTTAGGACCCCAGCAGGAAAACGGCACCTTGGGAACAGAAGGAAGTCCACCAGTTCAAAGTAAGGATCTCTTATCCATAAACTTATTTAATGTATTTTATTTATTGTTTAAGGTTAAACAGATATGGCTCTTCCACTATATTTCCCATGATCTGTGTATAAATGACCAAATAGCAGTTCGTCCTTTGCCTTTTTTCAAACTGCAATGAGTAATATCTGTATTATGGGATCTGCTAGGGCCAAAATGACACATTGGCGTAATCGATGGCATTATGTAAATGCACCAGTTATAGTGGAATATCACACTGTTTCAGATTTTCCCCAATTCGCGTACATTTTTCACACTAAGCAAGATTCCCTAGAGCAGATTCTAATGGCTGGTCTGACAACGCCGCTTAATATGATTGTGTTCATTCTAGGGCTGTAACGGTTCCTCGATTAAAGTCGAGTACTTGATTTAAAAAAATCCTCGATTGCAATTTACCCGTGTCGAGTAACCGGCAAAATACCGAAGTGGCGCATGTACAGACATGAATCCATGAACCGCATTATTACACCGTTTTCTAAGGCTATGCGATCTATTTAAAACCATTTACAATCATGATAGTGCCATCATGAAATCACAAAGGCTGTGATATGTTCAAAAAATATCACTAAATTTTATGCGCTGGAGTTTTTTTCCCTACAGAGAAGCACGACGCTTTTATTATTTATATGCATGCAGATTGTGTTAAAAGTACCTCAGCTTTATTCACTGTAAACGTTGCTCCACACATACTCAGTCTCTGCATGCGCTGTTTGTTTAGGTTTCCAATAATGTGCATTTGGGGACGCAAAACCTCAGAGCTCAGAGGTGTGTTTCATAGTTGCATTGTCGTCATTTATATGCGTGTCAGCGTCTCGGTTTCCTCAAACTTCATCTCTGCGTGTGAGTTTGTGTGGCTTATAACGTTCATCTGCACGCAGTGTGCGCCGCTTCACAAGATTCGTAACGCAACTCATTTGTAAATCTACACCAACACAGGAGAATACGTCATATTTATCTTTCTGAAATATGCGAATTGTTGTTCATTGCGATTTCAAAATAAAAGTTTAACCCTCGCACTGAGTTTGCATGTTTTGACGTGCACATGCCATTGTTCAAGAAATTACAGCTGATGTCGCATCTCGATCGTACAGAAGAGACCAAATATTAAAGATTAAGTTGACATTTTAATAAAATTTTGTTTGGCCAATTATTAAACAAGGATTTGATCATGCCGGCTGTTGCTGCTCTCTGCGGGCATTTGTTTTTATGTAATGTACATAAGTTATGTTTATATTAGTTTACCGGTATATCATTTATTTTACATGGTGTACTTTAACAGCGTTGTTCAATAAAACCCATATGATTACTGTGATACTTTATTTGAACAAATAATTTTTGCTTGTTATTATATATTTAGGTAACACTTTACAATAAGGCAACAAAGCCACACACAAAGCCAGACACAGCGGAAAGCTGAGTGAATCAGCTTTCTGAACGAAACAGTTGACTAGGATAGATTAAGATTGCTTCTTTGCTTGAAGAATCAGCCGTTTGAATGAATCGGTTGAATCTCAATGATTTGCTCACTAACAGTGACTTGCTGCCACCTACTGGCGGTTTCAATTTCACATTTAAAGTATCTTTTCTTGTTTTAAAATTTTTTAAATATCAATATTCAATATTGCAAAGATTAATTTTGTTGATACTGATTTCATTTGATTGGTAACAGCCCTATTGTGTCTTATTTTTATAACTGAATTTAATTAAATTTATGAAATTGACACAAAAGATGATGCATGCATATAATTAGGTCTAAAAAATGGCTTTATAAAGGTAACAATTCCCATATTGGGTAAAAATCAATTGAAACATATTGGAACAAATAATTTCTGTCACTGCTGTGAACGGACCACCACACAGAGTATGAAGAATATCAACAACTTTAGTAGTCGGCTGTCCACGACAGTCCTAAACCTGCCAAAGTACCAACACAATAAACACACTCAGCAAAATTGTCTAATAATCGTTATCGAGAAAATCCCAGAAAATATCGAGATATAATTTTTTGTCAATATCGCACAGCACACCCCTAGCTCCAGTGCATATTTGTGTTTGTGCTCTGGAGAGCGTCAAAGATTTCTATTTACTGTACATCGTGTTTTGCAGCGTTGAGCAATGTAGCCAATCACAGACAATCTGTTGATTTCTTGAACGCAATGGCGTTCAAGTTAGAATCCACTCACCGCTCGAAATGCTGTAGCTTGTGTTCAGTGCAATGACTATCAAACCTGTTAAGCTCTCTGCTGTTAGCCTCTGGAATAGTACCCCCCAAAATTGAAAACGTTATAATTTTTTCACCCATATTCAATACTCATTACAAACTCGTATGACTTTCACTGTTCTGTTGAACACAAAAAATGTATTGCAGTAATTTCACGCTGGTCTTTTCCATAAAACAAAAGCGCAGTTCTTAAAAGCCTTCTGAAGCCATATGAGGGTTTTTTTGTAAGAAACAGACTGAAATTTAACTCAAAAATTTCAAATGATAAAAATGCTCCCCTCTGCAGTATTTAAGTATTGTGTTTGGATGGGACAAGTAAATGCTTTTTAATTTCCCTCTTGATGTGAATTGTCTCTGTTTGCCCGCCTTCAGGTACCAAAGCTAAAGGACTACAGTGGGTAATAGACATGACCATAGCCTACCCTAATGCAAGACCCATGGACATTCAGACATGGATTTTTGGTTACAGAGATCCAACAGTCACACACGTACACTACAGGTGAGAAATATAAGATAATATTCTATAAACGTATCTGGTGGTAAATAAAGTCTCAAAGGTCCAAAATCTCACTGACACATTGCTGGATTTCAAACCTCAAATATGTTCCGAGTGGGTGTAATCGGGGTGGTTGTGCAACACTTTTGCTTCCATTGTGGACAGCTAAATTACTTGGAAACGTCATGCCTGGTTGGGACAAAGTGTAACACGGTGTTGAATATAATCTGTGTCGTCATGTGTGAACACAATGACATTTGACTGTTCAGTTAAAAAAATGAATAAAGTTCGTTCTACACAATGAAATAAATAGTGCCATTAGCCTGAGAACCCTTGCACAGACCTTATCTTGGTAACTGGGATTACAAATTTAAGAATCTGTTTAAGATCTGCTGGTCCTACGTCTTGCTTAACATCGCATGACAAGCTATAGGGAAGTACTTTGATGTCGTTACCTTATCTTTACCTTAAAGGCTAAATACAGAGGAATGATTCGGTTAAGCAAAGATTTTAGCAAGAGGTTCCTGCCAGTCCTGTTCCAGTCCTAACCCTTTATTGTAAGTCAAATGAGTCAGATTACTGAGAATCTCACCCTTTGTCTTTAATGGCTCTTGGAGCCCCTGTCCCATTCTTTGAATAATTATACTTTATATATTGACTGGTAACAATCTAGAGTCTGGGGCGGGTTCCTATAACTGGATACTTAATTTGCATGCTGTGTTTAAGGTCGTCGCCCAGGTGCTTTGTCTCCACTTCTAAGCCCTGTCTCCTGAAATCTATATAAACTACAATGTTTAATTTCCTTAGTTAGACTTAGGGGTGTAACGGTTCACAAAATTCACGGTTCGATACGATACAGTGGTGTCACGGTTCGGTACATTTTCGATACAGCAAAAAGAAAGAAATGCCAGAGAAATTTCCTATTTATTAAAAGAAAAAATATTTCAAAATAAGTTTGAGTTTTCCTACATTTTGAAACGTTCAGGTTTATAAATGGGGGTTATCTTTGAAGGATGAACAAATAACGTTTTGGTCATCACATTGAAAATAACATTTAAATATAGGCCTATTTATATATAATATTTAGATAATATTTGAGTTTTGAAGTGCTGGAAAAAGATGTGTGAAGTACTTGAAAGCATTTCACTATTCCAGCCAAACGTCCATGATTACAGTGAGTGTTACTATATTAAATCCATGGTGAATGTCGCTGATCTGTGGACTTAAAGCCTAGTTCATTCACGGCACAATGTTTCTCCTGGTTTCCGCGTCAGCGCTGTTTGATCTAATAGAGATCTACGGTTAATAACAGAGACATTTGAATGCTTCTCACTAGATCTCGCGGCGATGTTATTACTTCAGTGGCGAATTCAAAGATTTTCTTCGATGGATCTCTTAGCGCATAGTAACAGTGTCGCTTGATCAAGATCGGCTCGTGCTGCACAGATGTTGCTGGTCCGAACTGATAGACGGGCCGTGAAGCACAATATAATGAGTAGCGCAGTTTCATTCCGCTTTCATTACGTTTGCCTTTTGATGTTGCGCAACGTTGTGGCGGTCGCGCCAGCGCGGATTTTGTCGGCAGGGTAAATGGTCTAAGGAATCGTTCGGTTTGTATGCGCACCGAACCGGAAGCCTCGTACCGAAACGGTTCAATACGAATACATGTACCGTTACACCCCTAGTTAAACTTGATGACCGCAGCTACCAACAGCTCGTGTTCTCAATAAAGAACACCCTGCTGAAGATACAACTGAGTTTCCTACATAACCTCCCTGTTAATGGACACTAACTCATGGAATAAATGAATAATGACTTACTACATTTCCATAATAGGTATGATTACATGCAATAATTTTTGTCAATCCTAATGAATCCAATCCAATGTTAGGTTCTCAGGGGTTTTTCCTGCATAGAGCCGATAAAACACGGCTATGACCCCTACTGTAACTTCTGTTGCCGTTTACGGTCAGGGACTATTTTTTCCAGCGGAAGGAATGCTTTTAGTGATTTTACTTCATGAAAGTTGCAAAGATGCATATTTTTCGGCTTTAATATTTGTATTGGGCGGTAACCGTTTTATAAAAGCAATGAGGTACGAGAGGCTGTGCTGTATCGTGAATAAGTCACGGCTGAAGGGGTTGCAGGCACTCCGCTTTGCCCTTCACCCGTGACTTATTCACGATACAGCACAGCCTCTCGTACCTCATTGCTTACTTATGTGCTTCGGCCGTTCGTTTACACGACAACGGCGTTTTGGTGGCTGAAAACGCGAACTTTTGAAAACGGGTTTCACAGTGCAAGTTTTTGAAAACGGTCTCTGTGTACATGACAAAAACACGAATCGCTGAAAACGATGACGTCAGGCACATGCGTATTACGTGTTCAATCTATAGTGGTTCATCGCCAACATAATTTACCCAGGGTTAACAATTAATGACGTTTCATATTGTACATTCCTAAACCCTGGGTTAACATTCATATTTGCGGTGTCAGTGTCTTTGATTGGATGAACGCAGCACGCAACCTACATAAAAGCTCTAGCCTTGCGCATCCTCGTATTGCCGACTGTACTATCGAGTTTATTCTGAATGGACATTTCGGACTATAAAGGTAAGAATGAAACAGTCTCTTCTTCACTCAAATTGTCACATTTTCTGTCAGCATTTGACAGAAAGTGGCTCAGTGGTTCATGTAGGTTGTCTACAAACCAGAAGGTTGGTGGTTCCACCTGACCAAGTGTCGAGGTGTCCATGAGCAAGACACCTAACCCCAGCTGCTCCCGACGAGCTGGATGGTGCCTTGCACGGCTGACGCCGCCGTCGGTGTATGAATGAGTGAGTGAATGGGTGAATGTGAGGCAAACTAAAGCGCTTTGGTGGCCATTGGGTCTGTGAAAGCTCTATATAAATGCAGTCCATTTACCATTACCTTTACCATTTACCCGTTTTCCTTAACGCTGAATTTACTTTTTATAAACAATGCGAAGCGTTTCCTTGACTGTCTAAAGCACGCAAATATGTACGCGATTGGTTGTCTGTTGCTAAGCTTCTAAATGCCGCATCTTTTCACACTGTACAAGTTTGGCACCGCAGTGTGAAAAGCCCTATTAATGAGTATGGGTAATGTTTGCCTTGGATATTGTTTAAGTTAAAAGTAACTTTTTGTATCACGTTTGTCTTAAAATTATTATTATTATCAATACTTGGATAGACTGTGTGAACAGAATTTATGCCTACTATTATTACACCGTTGTGCAGTAACTCCGTATCCACAGAGCAAACCCCATGCGCTTCAAAGTAATTGAAATTCCCCTCTAACAAATCTCTGAGAGACAGAGAGGTTTAATTGGTTTGGGGAGATGCTCCATTTCAAGCAATACTTACAGAGCCTCTAGGGAACGTAACGCAATCCGCAACACATTATCGTCACAGTGTGTGATTACTTGAACTATCTTGGAAATATTGGTTTGGTCCTTTTATTTATTTATTTATTTTTTTTCCGGTGCAATAAATGAAGTATTTTCATGAGGTACCTCGGTATACTGTATAACATGACTATTTTTGTTCAATCACAAATACTTTTAGTACTGTGGGTAGTTCAAATTTTTGACCTGCCCTCTCAACATTTAAACCATAATGAGTCAAGACTCGTACCACTTTCCCTGTTGTATTCTTGCACACAGAAGAGAGGCACATCTCTGATGCGTATAAATGCGTCATTAGCAACTAGTCATTCAGCTCAGTTCATAGAATTTTTTGTAAATGCGGTTGTCACTACCTGCATTATTCGGTAGTTAATTTGGTTGTAGAATGTGCTTGTCGCTCCTGTAAATGACTGAACTGTGTGTGTGCAGAACAGGATTAAGCATTAAGTGAAGTGACAACTGGATTTGGCCTTTATATCCTGCCTTATTCAACCATTAGCTGAACACACAACCTCAACCATG
The DNA here is from genome assembly GCA_030578255.1 of Tiaroga cobitis. Taxonomy (NCBI): domain Eukaryota; kingdom Metazoa; phylum Chordata; class Actinopteri; order Cypriniformes; family Leuciscidae; genus Tiaroga; species Tiaroga cobitis. The sequence goes on from JAROOI010000033.1 coordinate 854,538, forward strand.
ACATTACGAAAGCTAGTAGGACGCATCAGTGATGGCACGTGCCTTTCTGGAGCTATATGTTCTTCTAGTGGGGAAAACGTGATGCCCTGATCTGACCTACGGATGGTTCTGGGTATCTGGTGACTTCTGTTTCCAGTGCTCTTATGTTATTTTCAGGAATTTGTCCCCGGAGATCTTGTTACTCCACACCTATTGATTTGTGTGTGGTAGATTGAAAGAGAGCAAAGATAAACAAGTCACAAGAAAGATAAGCTGTAGATGTATAGATGGATGTACAGTATATCGAGTGATGTATAAAGTATAGCCTATGAGTCCTGTTTGTATTGTCTTCTTCAGTAACATAGTAGTGGAGACCAGAAGCACTAAATTTCCATGCATAGTTTAATAGAAGTTGAATTGCATTGATTTTTGATCATTTAAATTATTAAATTAATTTGTCTAGTTTATTAGACAATCAGCTGATCACTGTACATTTTAGTAAAAATGTATTACTTTTTTAAATAAAGATTTTTTTAAACTTTAGATTCTTCAATGATTCCTGAAAAAAAAAGATCATGGTTTCCCAACCTCTCGTCATTTACTTATTCTCATGATAATCTAGATTTATGACTTTCTTTAGATGAGCACAAACAATAGTTTTGTCTGAGAGAGTGGTAATATTTTAACGCTCTATAAAAAACTATAAACCATCAGTTCTGGCTAACTGTCATATGTGTGTTCGCTTGACGTTAACGTCAGCACGTTGTGAAGCGGGGGGGTTTGGGGAATCGCATTGTGAAACTTGCATGTTTCTTGCAATGGAGGATAGTCACTTCTCGTGTCTTTCACAACACACTTGCATCGCAAACTCTCATGCTTATTTAGACTGTAGGATCACTTAAACGATTCATTTGAATCAAATGCGTTATTCTTGACAGCTACTGGAATTAGTAACATATAGAGACCAATACTCGTGTGTGTGTGTGTGTGTGTGTATGGATGGATGGTGAGGAAAATAAGTATTTGAACACCTCTCTATCAGCTAGAATTCTGACCCTCAAAGACCTGTTAGTCTGCCTTTAAAACGTCCACCTCCACTCCATTTATTATCCTAAATTAGATGACCTGTTTGAGGTCGTTAGCTGCATAAAGACACCTGTCCACCCCATACAATCAGTAAGAATCCAACTACTAACATGGCCAATACCAAAGAGCTGTCCAAAGACACTGGAGACAAAATTGTACACCTCCACAAGGCTGGAAAGGGCTACGGGGAAATTGCCAAGCAGCGTGGTGAAAAAAGGTCCACTGTTGGAGCAATCGTTAGAAAATGGAAGCTAAACATGACTGTCAATCTCCATCGGACTGGGGCTCCATGCAAGATCTCACCTCGTGGGGTCTCAATGATCCTAAGAAAGGTGAGAAATCAGCCCAGAACTACACGGGAGGAGCTGGTCAATGACCCGAAAAGAGCTGGGACCACTGTTTCCAAGCTTTCTGTTGGTAATACACCAAGACGTCATGGTTTGAAATCATGCATGGTGCGGAAGGTTCCCCTGCTTAAACCAGCACATGTCAAGTCCCGTCTTAAGTTTGCCCATGACCATTTGGATCATGTGGAAAGTCATGTGGTCGGATGAGACCGAAATAGCACTTTTTGGTCATAATTCCACTCGCCGCGTTTGGAGGAAGAAGAATGATGAGTACCATCCCTACTGTGAAGCATGGGGGTGGTAGCATCATGCTTTGGGGGTGTTTTCCTGCTCATGGGACAGGGCGACTGCACTGTATTAAGGAGAGGATGACCGGGGCCATGTATTGCGAGATTTTAGGGAACAACCTCCTTCCCTCGGTTAGAGCATTGAAGATGGGTCGAGGCTGGGTCTTCCAACATGACAATGACCCGAAGCACACAGCCAGGATAACCAAGGAGTGGCTCTGTAAGAAGCTTATCAAGGTTCTGCCGTGGCCTAGCCAGTCTCCAGACCTAAACCCAATAGAGAATCTTTGGAGGGAGCTCAAACTCTGTGTTTCTCAGCGACAGCCCAGAAACCTGACTGATCTAGAGAAGATCTGAGTGGAGGAGTGGGCCAAAATCCCTCTTGCAGTGTGTGCAAACCTGGTGAAAAACTACAGGAAACGTTTGACCTCTGTAATTGCAAACAAAGGCTACTGTACCAAATATTAACATTGATTTGCTCAGGTGTTCAAATACTTATTTGCAGCTGTATCACACAAATAAATAGTTAAAAAAATCATACATTGTGATTTCTGGATATTTTTTTTAGAGTTTGTCTCTCACAGTGGACATGCACTTACGATGACAATTTCAGACCCCTCCATGATTTCAAATTGGGAGAACTTGCAAAATAGCAGGGTGTTCAAACACTTATTTTCCTCACTGTATGTATGTATCATTCTGCACTGCAGTGTCGGTTTTAAATAATATCCTTTAAGATTTGACTTTTTTCATTGTCCTACATTTGTACTAGTTTCAAAAATCTTTCTTTTTGCATAATAAACTAATTTTAACTCACTTTAATGTCCTTTTGATAAGCAACCAGAAGAATGCTGTGAATCATCAAGGAAACAGTAAAAAAAAAAAAAAAAAGCTCAGTTGTGTTTTACAGCGTCTCAGCAGTGATATGATATCATAAACAAATTCAGACGAGATCTACATTAGGCTAATTATTTACTGATGCAGTAATTTAGGGAAGTTGACGGTTACTGAAACGGAGAGAAAAGCAGAAGCTGGTCAGTGATGTTATTGCGATTCAGTCACATCCTCTCTGTAGCGTGTGTTTTTATAAGAGGTGTGTACATTTGGTGCACGTTTGCAGTCAGTGGTGTGTTTTTACGTCTCAGCTGTCCGTGTTTCAGCAGAAAACTGCTGTCATTAGTTGAAGCGTCTCATCAGCACAAACGCTGGACCTGTCAGAAGCGTAAAGAGCTGAGCTCTCCACTTCACATGCTAACGCTGGGAGATCTGAAGAAGACTGAGATGGGGCTGCGTGCTCATCGGGGGGGGGGGGTTTCAGTGCCTGTTAGATTTTCTCCCTTAAAGGACAACTCTGGAGCAAAATGAACCTTTGCTCTAATAACACATTGGTACCTAGTCGACCGTTCTCTGAGATTTGTTTTCATGATAATCGAATGTAAAGAGTTTTATCTCTAAAAACTAGCGTATAGTGCTAGTATACAGGGCATAGAGTAATGAAAAATAAACATCGCTAGTTAATAACACTAACAAGGCTCAAAATAGCCCCACACTAACACAGTAACATAATGAGGGTTATTTGTCATTACTCTATGCCCTATATACTAGCATTATACGCTAAACAGTTTTTAAGAATGAAACTCTTTACATCCGATTATCATGAAAACAAATCTCAGACAACGGTTGACTAGATACCAATGTGTTATTACACCAAAGGTTCATTTTGCGCCTTTTTTGAGTTGTCCTTTAAGATGCGTTCATTATTGCAAATTTCATTTAGAAAATTTGTATAATGCTTTTTATACTATTTAGTCTCTGTCTCTGTCTCTGTCTCTGTGCGCACTCAACCTGCTAACTTCACTCTCAGCCCATCAAATTTTGCCCTTTTTAAAAATAATGAACGAACTGGAAAAGTTTGGGTCAGGAGGGCAAAATTGAAAAGCACAAAGGCTCAACATGTCAGAACTAATCTATTATTATTATTCACGAAGTATGCATCCAAATGTACAGATGAGCTGTGATACAGACTACAAATTTCATTGTTAAAATATATTCAAAACTGTGTATGAGGTCAAGTAAACTTGCAACACAGAATCCATGGAGTTGTGGACAATAGGTTTTAATGCCTCATTATTTTGATTCAGCATTAAGACATTTTCTATCATTTTTCACTGTAATAATTATTAGAGTTCCATGACTATCTAAACAAATGTCAAGCATTTTGTAATAGGGCACAATAAAATATGTAGTCCCTTAATGACAATAATATTAATATAGTATTACAAAGTCTATTATTATAATTTATTAATAATAGCAAATCCATGTATTATAATACAATCTCAAACAACAATATTAATGTTTGTAATGCAGTCTAAATTATTAAATTATTACTATTAATAATCAATAAAAATACATTTTATTAATAATAGTAGCAAATTAATGTATTAATACAATCTAAAACAACAATATTAATATTTGTATGATTAGTTTTACATTTTAGTTAATATTTGATCATACATTTTTTGTGATTCAGCCTAAATTATTATGATTATTATTAATTATACAAATGAATGTACTTAGGTATTACATTAATATGTATTGTTTTATGTAGGGTGAGATGGGATGGCTGAGAGTGCTGTATTGACCAGTTGTCAGCATGGACCTGAATGGTCAGTTTTATTTTGTTTTTGAACGTTTTTCAGTCCTGTATAATGAATTCTTAATTGTCTTTTTTTTAGGACATACCCTATAAAGGATGTCCCGCTAGAGTCAGAAGCACTGGCAGACTGGCTATATCAGCGATTTGTGGAAAAGGAGGAACTTCTGGCTCACTTCTACAAGACGGGTATAGTTTGATAAAGATCAAATTTAGTTTCCCCAGATCTAGATGTGTGTGTGTGTGTATATATATACATACATACATCCTTCAACTAAAACCCATCCTCCTTTCTTTCGTCTCGCAGGAGCTTTCCCTCCACCAGACGGCCAAAAAGAGATGCTCTCCCGAAATATGACCCTCGACAACTCCTGGCTGTTTTTAGTCCAAACGTTTGCCTTCGCCTCGGGCTACATGTGGTACAGCATTCTACATCACATCTACTGCTGGTTCTTCTGACCGCTCTGAGGAGAGCGAAGCGCGCAGGTCGGGAGGAGACAAAGAGCCCCGAATGCCATTCTCCTCTGCCGTATGGGTGAATGTACCCCGCAGGACGACTCCAGTTGCTGTATCCGATCGCGGTCCCCATCCTTACTTTGGACAGTCACATCCACCCAGTCCCAGCCGCCCATGCGTCTATCCTTTTTAGAGTTGCGTAGAAACCAGTTCAACATGTTTACACATGTGCGCTCACATACAGAGAGAAGATTATGCACATCTAAATGTTTACTCATGCACATGTGGACACGCCTCAATTTTTTTCTTTTGGGGTTTTTTTTTTTTTTTTTTTTTTTTTTTTTTTTTAACAATCAAAATTAGGCTCAGGAATAAGCCAGAGATAGATCTGTCACGTCCTCTCATTTCTCTCATTTCCTGCCATGTGAGCTCCACCCCCTTTTTATCGTGAACTCCCAAACAGGATGACTGAAGTTAGTTTTCAGAGACTGCTGTCCTCTTTGGAAGAGCCTCCTCTGGCCTTCATTGCACTATGAATCCTCGTCGCCCCCCTCCCCCTTTCCGTGACCCCCCCCCCCCAAACGGATTTCTTCTTCCTCGTGGCTGTTTCGTCTCATGTTGACTGGATGCCGTTTTTCTATGTGTATTGTCAGTATTGAGAGACGGTGGAACGATTGTGTTGTTTACACTGACAAAAGGGGGATTCGGTCTCGGAAAACATGTCGAAGACGAACCCGGTTCTTGTTTTAGAACCTATAAAACAAGGAGACTGCATCCTCTAGGGGACTTTTACACAATCAACGCCATACAGACACATCCAAGCGCACCACATGACTGCCACACGGCCGATTCGATAGGACTAATACCCCTCCCCTCCAAAGTTTTACAAATACTAAGCCATATGCTTATCTTAGGGTCAAACGGGGGCGGACATTCTACTGACTGAACTGTTGTGTTTGTTCATTGTTCAAAAAAAAAAAAAAAAAAAGATTTTAATTTGTTGATTTGAGTCAATTGGTCTCATTTCTGTAAATGTGACAGCATAACCTGCCTGTGTGATTGTGTGCGACTGCCCGTTTCTTTTTTTTTACAATTTTTTTTTTTAGATGCACATAATGCCTGGTAGCTTCATGTTATATCAGAGTGTTGGCAAATATCTGTTTAATAGTTGAGATTTGACTTCCTTTTTCCCCTCATTCTGTGGTTCATCTTGTACAGAAAGGAGTCGAAACTGCGTTTTTCACTTCTGAAATATCATGAATGTTGGAGGGAAAGGCAGTTAAAGGAGCTTCTGTCCTGGCAGGTGCTTAACATTTGCTCTCAGTATCTGAGCGTCACCTCGTCTGCCATCCGCTGTCTTCTGCGGCGATCGCGTGGGCGCATTCTGCTCATCAAAAAGAAACCGTCTTAAAACTGCTGCCACACAGAAGGGATCAGAGGCGTAGATTCAGTTTTGTGCCGAGGCACAAACGATTTTAGACTAGCTTTAGACTATCTTGAGAAGAATGGAAACATTTTCCTCGAGCTTGAGACAGAATTGCATTTTTCATGTGTGAAATTGGGTCTGTTTGTGTGTGTGTCGATGGGGAGGAATGCCATGCTTGAGTCTGTCTACGTGTCAATGGAATATGGGTGAGGTCCAGCAATAATGTACTCAAACATAAATGCCCATGTTGTGGCGTTCTAAAGAAAACGATGCTTAGATGTACAAATTAGACATTTGTAGATGAAAACATTGCACCGTAACTGTCATCCCCCCCTTAACCCGAAGCCATGTCGTCTGTGAAAGTGAACTTTGTTTCTATAGCTGGCCAGATTGAAATGTGTATGAAGCCGAAGACTAAAGCCAAGTTAGATGCGGACTGCATTCAGAGCAGGCTTACGTCACCGTGAACTTCACCGCGAGGATCCCACACACTGGGGGTTTCTCGTTTCGTCAGATGGAGACGTAACATTGTATGGTTTTATGTTTAAAAAAGAAAAAGAAAAGTGTGATATATCTATATATATTAGCGATCTAACCAAATTACAATAGAATGGTCCATAATTTTCATTTTGTACTCCTGTTTTTCTCTTCCTAGCTACCCAGCCATTTTACAACACACAAATTAATTGTGCTGGAATAAAAAATCATGCGCAGCAGTGAAACACGGGCTCTTCTCTGAGTGTTATTGATCTGAAGCATTCAGCAGAGTCGCATCTCTCAATCTCTTCTGACCAGTCAATGTCAATCTTCACAATAACATGCACAGTAAAACATGGATCATTCATTAGATCAAATTAGGGATTATAACAAATGTTGCCTGTGTGTATTGCACTTTATGTTCAGAAGAGCAGACAGATTTTGCCTTTTCTGTGGATAGGGTACAAATCGGTTCAATTACTTAAGCAATACAAAGCACAAATCCCATCCGCTGAGAGACATGTTAACATATCATGAAGCTAGTTCACCCGACACATCAACAATACAGTCAATTCAAATAGTATATCAGTCACAGTCTGTTGAATTGTATTCAGTTGTTTTATTTTTATTTTTTTAAATTTGCAAAATGCAGAATTTCGTTAGGCTCTTTTTTGTTTAGAGCCTTTGACCTAAGATTTAGCTTGGATTTCATACATTTTTGCTTACTTAATGCGTATTGCTAGAAAATAAGGGTTTTGTATTTTCAGACTTTTCTCAGTTTGGTAACAAAGTTGTAAAAACATGGTTTAAAAAAAAATTAACCTAAAAAAATTTGTATAAGATTAGTTTTACATTCCGAGGTAGAAACACATTCTTTTAATTGTACAATTCTGACCTAAAATGTTGTACCCTGTTCATTGAAAGCACCAGCTGCTTTGGTTACTTATGTTCACAATCATATCTAATTGTTATGTCTTTGGTAATGTTTTATTGAAAACTCAATTTATGGAGGTTGACTGAAGCAAGCAGTAGTCTTGAACATGCAGAAATATAAAACTTTCTGCAAACTTGAAATCTCACAAAGGTATTAACAATAATGAATGAAAGTTAAAGACTAATGGTGAGAGGTGTCCCATTTCTAAAAGGGTAAAGTCCATTTTGTCCTTTCATCCCTGCTGGAAGTGGTTTTCTTGAAATAAATGGATGTTTACACTAGAGCTGTACAGATACATTTGGAAGTGTCCACCAAAACTGACATCCTGACTTTACTACCGGGATTTTATGTGTGCCAATAACCAGTCAGATCTGTCTCTTCATATGCTGTATCTTTAATTCTGGGATGATTCTATAGATAAATAAATTATAACCATATGCTCAACATATAACACGTGAAATGAATAGGGAAATGAGTTCATTTCTAGAGAAACAGATAAAGTGTGAAGGGTCATCTTATGGAGCCAAAAGGGAGTTTCCGGATGAGACGTTCATACTGTCCTTTCGCTGATGTGGCAAATAACATTTGAAGCGCACAGATGCACATAACCACTCACCTGAGACTCATAATTCATAACAGCTTTAATCATGGATATATTCAAATGAACTGAAGTTGTCTTCTCTCTGTCTCGCTGGCTATAAACTCATCCAGTGAACCTTTTTGGGCTGAAACGGGGTTTTATGTGAACTTTGGTCCTGCCACACCCACCGAGCAGCGCTATGAACACACACATACACACACACACACACACACACACACTGCTGCCACCAGGCGGAGGAATGGTCAGTGTGCAGCAGGTCCAGTCAGTGTGGCGGGCGCAGAGGTCAGTCTGCAGACGCTACGCTCCTCAGGAGGAACGTTAGCCTTTTCTTTTTCAAATCAAGCAAATCATGTAACTTGAACCTGGTTAAATTAAACAATGAAAATCATACGCGTCAAAAGATAGGGGGGAGAGCGGGGCTAGTTGTAGTTTTAAATACTTCCACACATGACGTATGACGAAACTAGGTGTATTTACTAGTTGCCATATCAACACTATAGAGAAAACATTGCGCCAAAATTCAGAAATCTTTGGACGATATCCCTAAACATTAATCATAGCAAAAGTAAATTTCTTACTTATGTTAATTTTTCGATCTCTATTTAGGTGTTTATTTTAGGTTAGATAAATCTGATATTATTTTAATCTCCAATATGTTATTTAACAGTTGACATGGCTCTTTATTGCTTCGCTAACTAGCAGAAGACACACGCAGGTTTTAACACAATGTGCCCCTATTATAACTATTCTACCTTTAAAAGCTCGAGCTCGTTACAGCAGGATGGATTCTGTCAATGATTTTATCATTCATCAGCTGGATAAAATCGTTCTGAAAGTGATTCCAATGATATATTTTCTCTGTGCCGTTATCGTTATAGCTGTGGTGTGAACTCTGCTATTCTTTAATATTGAGCACAATCGATTTTTTAAACTACATCCTTATCTTTATTTATAGTCCGTGTGAACCGGGCCTTAGCCATGATTATGACAAAAAGTCGACATTGACATATTAAATTGAATTTGAGTTGAATTCTTTTTTTTATTGATTCTTTTTTATGAGTTTATTTCGTGCAGGTTCACTGATAGTGTGAGTATATGACGTCATGTAGCCTATGACATTTTATCATTTTCAGAAAATATTTAGCCTAAAGCTTAAAAGTTCTCCTCTGAGTGTTCGTGTCTGTGCTTGGAGTGTCTGATGCCCATATAAACTCCTCCAAAAGGCTCCTCTAAGGCTCACTAATAAAAGTAAAGTAGAAAAAGTCTTACCCTCTAGCCTACACCAAGAAGTAAAAGCAAAGCTTAAATCTTAAAGTTTAATTCTGTCATAAAAAAAACATGTTTTTAAAACAAAACTTTATCTGATTATGTTTAGGATGCAGACTCTTCATGCAAGAAAATGTATACCAAAATAGTCAAAATACAGCCTAGTACAACCACTGCCTTCAGCCATAAATTGTAGAAAATACAAATATATGTTGTTACAATGTTGTCCTTTGGCTTAGTGTACAGCTTCTTTTTAACAGTTAATCAGCTCAGAGACAGGAGATGAAAATGATCTATTTTGGCTTAAAGTGCACATTTATATAACATTAGTGTTAATGTGTGTTGTCCTGGATATATAAACAAAAACAGAGTTTACTTTTTATTATGCATTCAAATCAAATGTACCAACACAATATAACATATATATTAAATATTTAAGCTGCCTGGTTCCAACTGCTGGTCCTTGGCTTTGATTGCCAAGCGCTGCATTTTTTGTGGAGGTGACTGGTCCACACCTGCATTGTCCTGTTGAAGGAACAGACATATGTCATGCTGACCAGATTTAATGAGTGATTCATAGAGAATATCTTAATACATGTTCCTTCTGCAATTTCAATATGAGGGTTCTATAAACTAAAAAGAATTTGATACAAGTCATTAAATTATTAAAGTGTTTACATTATTAAATCTGAAAAAAAGGAGGGAACTTACCAATGCTCTCTTCCGGTTCAGCTGGGACCTGGGCTGACGGCTGCTCTGGTCCAGGTGCGAAGTGCTTATCTGATTCTGGCTTCTCAGTTCAGGATTCAGCTGCACCTTCTTGTCAATTTCCACACATTTTATTTTGGGGAGGTGGCTGACACACACCAACATTGTCCTGTTGAAGAAACAAACATAATCATGTCGAGTGCTTGTTAGACTAAATCTAAACACATATCTTTCTATAGTTTTGAAATACTAAAAGGATTTGAATAGAGGACCTAGAAAACATAAAAGCATATTTGAAGTCAATGTTTAATTTTTTTTTAAATACATCTGAAAATAAGTAAAAACAAGAGATGGAAGGGACTTACAGTGGCAGGCATGGGTGCTCCCTGAGGAGGAGAAGCTTGAGGCCTCTGCTGCTGCAGCTCCCGTCTCAGAGGCTCAGGGATCTTTAGCCTTCGCCTCTTTGATATGTTGTCAGGCAGTGTTCCCTGAAGAGAAGGACTTTGAGGCTTCTGCTGCTGCAGCCGCTCCTGCTTACGAGGCTCAGAGAAATTTAGCTTTCGCCAATCTTGAGACTTGGGCACAGGTGGTCCCTGTGGAAACCCAGTGGGCACAGGTGCTTTCTGTGGGGACTCGGCAGCCACTGGTGCTTCCTGTGGCTTTTTCTGCCTCCACTCTCTCTGCTGTTCTGTGGATTTCAGTGTTTTATCTGAGTCCAGGGCCTTCTCATGCATCACTGAAGGCCAGGGATGAGGTGAGGTTCAACTTCTTACAACTGGCATGCACAGGTGATTCCTGTTGGGACCTGGTGGGCACAGGTGCTCCCTGTGTCTTGTTCTGCCTCCACTGCTTCGTGGACTTCAAGGATGTGGGGCATGGAGTTTCTCCTGCCTCAACTGTTCCCCACCACAGTCCTGATGTGAGCTCCCCATACTCAGGCTCCTCAGAGATGGGACTTGAAACCTCCATGATTGCCCACCACTCCCCTGCTGCAAGGGCCCTGGCGAGCTCATCTGAGAGTTCAGGACATAAGGACTGCTCTGCACTCTCAGGAAAACCGATGGGAAAGGTTGACATACTCATGTTGATTTTGGATTTGATAATGATCTAAAGAACTGAACAATACTGCTTTATGCAACCTGTAGGCTATCTACCGTATATATATCTGTAAAAAGAAAGACAGAGAAATGGAATAGATGAGTTGAGTAAACACATACGAACATGGAAGCTGATTGTCGTAGTTATCAAAATACTCGAAAAAAATAATTTTCTACAGTGTATGCCCATGGGCCATGGCTGTCCATCAGAAGAGGCAAGGGAGTCCAGTCCAAGAGCCTCCTTAAAATCTATTCAAAATGAACAATTAAGCTGAAAAAGTTAAGTTATATTTTTTATCAATTTAACTGTGTTTAATGTGGACAACTAAGATGCATATGTAAAAATACATATCTTTTTCTATCATGCCTGGTAATCAAGGCAAATTTTATTTACTGCACAAATAGAAGACGGTGACAGCAATAAAGGCTCCATTAAACAAACCAATGAGAATAAATATTCAAATGGACATTTGTCTGTCCAAATTTGCCATTAAAGGCATAAGGAGGCTAAATGAAAATTACCTTCTTTTGCATATAATCAGTTACAGTCAGAGATACAGAGATATAACCATAACGTTAAGGCCAATACGCTTTCATTGTCTGTTCAATGTGTCATCAGATCTGCTATTGGTTGGTCAAAGAATATAACGGATCTCGAAGCAAGAGAGATTGAAAGACAGGTTCATATACGAATTTATCATATTAAAGGAGTGGTGGAGTTCCTCGCAAAGACAATATAACGTCTAGCTCTCCATTTATGACTACATTTTTAAAATGGTCAGTCTGTATTTGTTGATTTAATGTGTTGTGTTGATTAAGAGAATAATGTGTCATTAAATATCAAGAATATAGGAGGATATCATCTGTGTATGGAAGCAACAAATTGCTAACGTTATATTAAAAACATCAAATCCAATTTACATATTAGCCTCCCCAAAAATGTCCAGACAAATTACCACTGTATACCTATTCATGTATCTGCATTGAGGCAATAACATATTGTTTAAGTAGATTCTAATCTGAGTAATACAAATATTAAAATTCAAATCTCCAAAAACCCTGAATAAAAAGCATACTCACTATCACTCGCCGACTCGCTACAAAATGCAAGACACCTGCGCACTCAATTGTTCTCAACGAAGGTTCTACAGATCACAAAGACATCACAATTGAGCACGGCGCTCAATAAACTCAAGTGTTTGTGAGTGCCGGGAAATCTATGCTGTTTCGTTAGATTAAAACTGGACATGCAATATAAATACAAAGAGTGACTAAGTATATTTAATCCATGATTGTTCATGAACATAATACCGTTACTGAAGTTTATGACAATTTTTTTTCTTAGGTGCTATATGCTGAATAATTCTCAAAATGAACAGCTTCTTATTTCTTTCTTTATATATATGTGTATATATATGTGTGTGTATATATATATGTGTGTGTGTATATATATATATATAGGCTATATATATATATGTGTGTGTGTGTGTATGTATATATATATATATATATATAAAGGCCCAGGCCCGGAATGGCCATCGCACGACTAACGTAATTTGGCCTGCTGCCAGCCAGCGTTTTTTTATTTTATTTTTTATATTGCTACCTTTACCAGTGATCATTATCAAATTCGTCATTCAATTAAAATAGTATTCATATTATTAATAATAATAAATAAAATCATGAATCTGTTAGACTTGACTGGGAAGGCTACGATACGCCTCAGCCAAACGGTTAAACAGAAAATGCGAGCAGCACCCGATGACGGAGAGAAAACGGCCAGGTGGAGCAGAGAGGGAAAGGTCAAGGACAAAGAAAGCACTCCAAGAAGAAGCAGCAAAATGTTGCAAAATTACTGGACTGTTCAGGGTTTCAAGTGCAGGTCAGTTTTATCTGAAATATTTATTCGTTAACTTAGTATTGAACTGCTAGCAAATGTAAGTGGTAGCGCCCGTCTAACGTTATCGTGGAGAAATCAAAACAGAAAACTCACAGAAGAAATGTAACTGAGGTAAAAATTCTAATTGTTTATTTATTTATTTATTTATAACATATGATTTAGTTTAACATAACACAACTAAGGGAGCTGTTTTGCTGAATATTATCACGATTGAAAATGTTACATTGAATTTATTGTTCAATAAACAAGTAGCGTAGTTAATATTTATTATTAAGTTACTTACATTTTATACACACACCATATGAACTGTTTTTGTTCTATTTCACCGACGAAAATAGTTCCAAAGGAAACAGCCACAACAGCGCGGTGTTTTGTTACTGAATGATTTAGCGTTTTGAACGAATCTTTTGTATGAATGACTCAATGACTCACTTATTAAGATGGTCACTTGCCGCCACCTATTGGCGGTTTAGTTTAATGTTTAAGTATTGAATTTTTTTTATTTGTATATTGAAACATTTATTTAAAACATCAATCTCATAACATTATTTATTGCAGTTGTAATTGCAGTGCACATTATTTAACAACCCTATAGTGTCTTATTATTATAACTGAATTTATTGATCAAATATAAGAATTTGACATGAACGATGATGCATTCATTTGCTTTACTTCTAGGTTGGGGGGGTTTTACAGGTGTTTATTAATAAATATAATTATCAGTGTTTTCCAGAAAAGCGTTGCAAAAACCGATCACTGGCATATAGGATATTATGTTTAAGTACACTATACTTATGAAGTCAAATATAAAATGTTAATATTTAACATTTATTCCCATTGTGCACTGTTTACTATACTATAGGCAGTCCAATAATACCATGTGCAATAAGTTCCACTTAATTCTGCACAGATTATTCTTAGATATACTCTGCCAGTACAAAAACATTTGTCAAACCTATGTGCTTAAAACACTAATGCTTAAGATTTAATATTGACCTCACAATGTCTGTTCCTTTATTTAAAAGATGCAATTCAGAGAAACCCTCATGGCTATTGCTGCTGAAATGGAGATCGAGGGATGAACTGGCAGCAGATCGAGGGCCAGACACAAGATAAGTTTAAATCTATATTAAAAACACGCTTCTTTGACGTTGCATAAACATAACACACTCTCACATTTCTATAATTTACATCCGTTAAAGGTAGCTTACACCGAATGTACTTGTTACATCGTAAGAAGAATGGCATCTACGCTAATGTTAGTCTCTGTCTCATTCTGATCCAAAGGTTAGGCTACTGTAGTCAGCCGGATCTAGTCCGCATCCAGACCAGACGGTGGAGCTGCACCCTAAGATGACCACAGCAGCCTGAATGCCAGACGAGAACATCACAACCAGACGAGACCTAGAAACAAACGTCTGTGAAAACCTTGTTGACACAACAGTCCTCGGCACAGTCATCGGATCGGATCCACGAGAATCAGACCAGTTCTTCACACAGACCCACCGGCCAGCTTCAACTCCCCTCTCATTGACGCCGGCGTGATCTTATGAAGGTAAAGGAGGAGCAAAACTCCAGAGCATGTAGATGTGAATCTGAGAACTTGTACAATAAATATTTGTACTTGAAAACCTGTTGAATGTTGAGATTTTTCACTCGCAGACAATAGTCACAAACCTGTATTCTGAATTTGAAGATGCAGACAAGTAGTCACAAATGTGCAAAATGCCATTCACAGAAACACAATAACCATTCACAGTACAACCTCAATTAGGCATTTGCAACTTCTCATCTGCCATTGCTATTTCAAATGTTCACGCATTGACTTTGCAACTATTTTTGCGATATATTAGATGTAACTAACGTAACTTAACTAACTTGTGCACTTGCAAACTGAGTGGCGGTGAGAAAGAACATTTTTTTTTTTGCAATGGCAGATTTGAGGAGTTGCAAATGCCTAATTGAGATTTTCACATTGGAGCTTTGAGTGTAAATTTGATTGTACAAGTACAAATATTTATTGTACAAGTTCTCAAATTCACATTTACATGCTCTCGAGTTTTGCTACTCTTTTACCTTGATGTAATCTTTTCCAATCTTCAAGCAGAAGCAGCTGAATAAAACACTCTGAATGATATCAATCCACAGTCTGACGTGTGAAGCAGCTTGAATCCTAACACACACCATGTCCGTTGTTTGGCCATAGGAGAACTCCCCCTGAGCTGGACGATGACATCACTGTTTTCTCCAGAGCTGCTTAATAATGAAAATGAACTCTTTTTAAAATTGTTTTAACTTCATACAGTTGTTGAACAGAACTGAATCAACACTGAACTGAATTCAGCTGAACAATGACACTATTTAGTTTTTAGAGCTGCTTTACAGCCAAAATGAACTCTGTTTGCATCATTGATCATTTTCCTGTTTAACCCTGTAGCTGCTTTGAAACAGTCATTACTGTATATAGCGCTATATATATAATGGTGACTTGACATTTGCAAAAGTAATTAATTTAGTGCGAAAGAGAGTTTATGTGTGAAAGAGAATTGTTTTTCTTTTAATCGTATACAGTAAATATAATTTACTTGTTATTTTGTGGTTTAAAAATTGTGTTGTTAATAAATGTTAATACATAGTGTATTTGTTTGTTAATTGTTAATACATGTTTATATTAAAGTGTATTTGTTAATTTTATAATTAAAAACCCTTAAATGGTTGAATTTGTCTTTCACTGTCTGCCAGTTTCTGGGCCACATCTGGCCCGGGGACCCAGCCGACTCTCAGCCAGATCTGTCTTACAGGGCCTGGGCCATATCAATAAATAAGAGTAATTTTACAGGGTGTGGGCCACATCTGGGCCAGAGGAAGTAGTTTGGGTCCATTTTCAGTGTGTTGGGCTGAGGACCCAGCCAGAACTGGGCCAGAATTGAAGCAAGGATGAGGCCCAGAGGTGGGCCAGACAAATTTTGCTATGTGGCAAAATTATGTCATACAAAGTCATAATTTACAGAGTCATAATTTAGACTTTTTGTCATAATTTCAACTTTTTCATCATAATTTAGACTTTTAATGTCAATTTCATTTTTTAATCTCAAAATAATAACTCATCATTTTGACTATCTCATAATTGACTTGGTATGTCAAGAATGTATCATAATTTTTTACTTTTTATATCATAATTATAACTTAGTATGTCATAAATTGCATCCTTGTGTAAATACTAGTAGTATGTCATAATTATGACTTTTATGTCGTTTAAGATTTACCAAATAATTATTTGTTTCTCTCTTATAAATCGTAAATGGGCTTTTATACATCACAGTTGCGTTTTAAAAATGGTCAATTCTGTTCAGTGCCTTCAGCCGCCCGTGCCTTTAAGAAATATCCACCCGCTGTTCCCGGGCGTTCTCGCGGTTCTTCAGCACTTGGCAACGTGCAAGCTGTGTCCTCATACGGACCAATGAGATCACCGCCAGTAATCAAATCCAGCCAATCAGAATCCAGAGTTTGTGCGCACGTTTGAAAAACAGCTTGCGTGTTTCTCGTCTGTTTGTTTCTCAACACAAACAAGAAACGATAACGTTTCTAAAACTAAAATATACGCACATTTATACAAGACACTAGCAGTGAGTGAATTACGGTAAGTGAACGGTTTGAATGAATCCTGCTCTGTTTGTTAGTACAGTTAGCACCTAAATAACCGAGCTCTGCTGCTGTGTTTGCTGAAGTTTGGACCTGCTGCGGCTGTTGTGTTGTGATGCCGTCCAAAACTGAAGACTATGAGGTGATGCTCACCATAGGATGTGGATCTTATGGGAATTGCCAGAAAGTCCAGAGGAAATCAGATGGAAAGGTGAATAAAGTACAGATCGAACTATATCGCATGAGCAGTTCGGTGTTTTTGTAGTGTGCTTTTAAGACACGTGCGTTATTTAGGAAACTTAAATCAAAATCAGAAAATCAAGTAACGTTAGCCCTTAAAAAGGATTGGGTTCTTTAAGCAACACTTAATGTATGAATTCCCTTATCTCAGATCACTAAATATCAGCTCATATTAGTTAGAAGTGTAACATCATTTGTTTGCTATTATTCTTGAGGCACTAGCTAAAAAAAAGATATCACAGCAATTCAATTCATAAAGTTTGGGGTGTAACAATACGTTATATTGTCACGATATCGCAATTAGTGCTGTCAAAAAGATCAATCGCATTGTGTTTATAATATATATTTACAAACTTTTATGTTAGATGTGATTAATTTGACAGCACACAGGCAACAATATTTATTGTAACTTATAGTTAACTTCACCCAAAGTTTATATAGATTTGATATTGTAATCACAGAAGGTTATACATTTAAGATCTCATGTTTATTCATTATTGTTATTATTAGTAAAAAAAAAAATTTAATTTTGATAATATTTATTTAATAATGTATGTTTATTATTTAAAAGTATGTTGTCATGGTCATAGTGCAAGAGTAACTTATGTCATAATAATGTATTTTAAGCTAATCAGAATCATAAATATTTCTATTCTGAGGTCAAGCCCAATCTTGGTTTAATATGAAATTTAGCATTTTAATGAGCTATTCTTTTTGTAAGCTGCTTATCAATATCAATGTCTTAGAAATAATAATAATGGGGGGAAAACCCCTTTCCGTTTTAGTTTTTTTTTTTTTTTTTTAGTTTTTTTTTTTTTGGCTTTGTTTTATCGTGAGTATTGTATTGTGTGCACTGTATCGAACCGAATTGTGACGTGGGTATATTGTTACACCCCTAGGCTGCGTACTCCTTTGAGTAGGTACTTATTTTAATAAGTAAAAGTTATAATTAATTACTTTGTGACTGCTAGTATGAATGTTATCCTGACGTACTACATTTGCTGTGTTACCATTACCATGACCTTCTAGCGTCAGTTGCGTCACAAATCCTCTCGCATTGCCTCGTGGGATAGTAAACTGTCTAAATTTCACCGGAAATAGCAGGTCATCTGGGTACTTTTGCTTACTCTTTTATGAGTACTGTGAATTTAGGCATGCTACTTTTGTCACATACTGTTTTTCTCCTACTATATAAGTAGGGAAGTATGCGATTTTGGATGTCTCTTCCAGCTAGTTAATTTTGGACCTTGTTACCTAATCTCATTAGGTTCTTGTGTGGAAGGTGCTGGACTATGGCACCATGGCCGAGGCAGAGAAACAGATGCTGGTGTCAGAGGTCAATTTGCTCCGTGAGCTGAAGCACCCAAATATCGTCCGATACTACGACAGAATTATAGACCGGACGAACACAACGTTATATATAGTGATGGAGTACTGTGAGGGTGGAGATCTCGCCAGCCTCATCAACAGATGCATCAAAGAGAGGTAAAAATCAAGTTAATTTGCTGACAGCTGGGGCTGTCACTGTACGTTCGAAAATCGATTGCACAATCGATCGGACCAACCAACACAAGTATCGAAAACGAAAATAGGGAATCGATTTTAACAGCCTTTTTTATTTATTTATTTTTTTACCAAAAATGTGTTTTAGGTGGACAGATCAATACAGTGCACAGAACATGTAGGATGTTGGAAAATTACAATGTCTTTTCTGTTAACCAAATGCTTTTTAATATTCGCTTATACTTCAATGCAAGTGAACAAGCGCGCCGTTGTTTGTTGCGTAGTGATGTGTGTGTTCAAGTAAGCTAGAAATGCGCAGATTCTACGCTATACGCTGTATTTAATATATCATGAGGACTCACGAGTTGCGTATTTGCGCTAAATCCACGCAGATCTGGCTTACACGAACTTCCACAGCAAAGAAAGGGAGTAAACACAGAAACACACCAGATTGGCTCGTGATTTGACAGCGTTTCCCGCCAAAGTTCATTTTTACCCGCATTTGGCGGGTCGGAGGGTGTTAATTTCAATCCCTGAGTGTTGCGCTCCTGTTTGTCATTGTGCACGAAACTTCATGCGAATAAATCATCAGAAATGTTGCTGACTTGTGCGTCTCAAGCGCCCTCTTTACGCTCGTCCTAATGCCTGTTAGGTGTCCGTGGATTTGCCTATATTTGGTGATGAAAATGGAGACGTCTTTAGACACGGAAAATCGATTTTACAATCGATTCAATGAACACTTACGTCTCAAAAATCGAACAGGATTTTTTCACAAAAGTGACAGCGCTAGTTACAGCAATGTTTTTCTTTTTCTTTTTATTTGACACTTTCTTTACAGACGATACCTGGAAGAAGAATTCATCCTGCGTGTGATGGCACAGTTGTCCCTTGCGTTAAAAGAGTGCCACAGTCGAAGTAACGGCAGCAGTACAGTTCTGCACCGTGACCTGAAACCTGCAAACATCTTCTTGGACGTCAAACAGAATGTAAAGCTTGGCGATTTTGGTTTAGCTCGGATACTGAACCACGATACAAGCTTTGCTAAAACATTTGTTGGAACTCCATATTACATGTCGCCAGTAAGTGTTCTTTAATCTCAAGGAATATTCTTGTACGAGTGGATTTTTCCGTGGTACATTTATTTGATATGTATTTAAATGTGTAAGAGAGAAAGTCTAATGAAAATATACACTCACCTAAAGGATTATTAGAAACACCATACTAATACTGTGTTTGACCCCCTTTCACCTTCAGAACTGGCTTAATTCTACGTGCCATTGATTCAACAAGGTGCTGAAAGCATTCTTTAGAAATGATGGCCCATATTGATAGGATAGCATCTTGCAGTTGATGGAGATTTGTGGGATGCACGTCCAGGGCACGAAGCTCCCGTTCCACCACATCCCAAAGATGCTCTATTGGGTTGAGATCTGGTGACTGTGGGGGCCATTTTAGTACAGTGAACTCATTGTCATGTTCAAGAAACCAATTTGAAATGATTCGAGCTTTGTGACATGGTGCATTATCCTGCTGGAAGTAGCCATCAGAGGATGGGTACATGGTGGCCATAAAGGGATGGACATGGTCAGAAACAATGCTCAGGTAGGCCGTGGCATTTAAACAATGCCCAATTGGCACTAAGGGGCCTAAAGTGTGCCAAGAAAACATCCCCCACACCATTACACCACCACCACCAGCCTGCACAGTGGTAACAAGGCATGATGGATCCATGTTCTCATTCTGTTTACACCAAATTCTGACTCTACCATCTGAATGTCTCAACAGAAATCGAGACTCATCAGACCAGGCAACATTTTTCCAGTCTTCAACTGTCCAATTTTGGTGAGCTCTTGCAAATTGTAGCCTCTTTTTCCTATTTGTAGTGGAGATGAGTGGTACCCGGTGGGATCTTCTGCTGTTGTAGCCCATCCGCCTCAAGGTTGTGCGTGTTGTGGCTTCACAAATGCTTTGCTGCATACCTCGGTTGTAACGAGTGGTTATTTCAGTCAAAGTTGCTCTTCTATCGGCTTGAATCAGTCGGCCCATTCTCCTCTGACCTCTAGCATCAACAAGGCATTTTCGCCCACAGGACTGCCGCATACTGGATGTTTTTCCCTTTTCACACCATTCTTTGTAAACCCTAGAAATGGTTGTGCGTGAAAATCCCAGTAACTGAGCAGATTGTGAAATACTCAGACCGGCCCGTCTGGCACCAACAACCATGCCACGCTCAAAATTGCTTAAATCACCTTTCTTTCCCATTCTGACATCCAGTTTGGAGTTCAGGAGATTGTGTTGACCAGGACCACACCCCTAAATGCATTGAAGCAACTGCCATGTGATTGGTTGATTAGATAATTGCATTAATGAGAAATTGAACAGGTGTTCCTAATAATCCTTTAGGTGTGTGTAAGTCATCACCTTTATAATAAACGGGGAAAATCAAATATGAGAAATTCAAATTCTGCTGAAAAGTATCTTATTCAGTTCAAGTTGGTTCAACTGAAATCATTTCCTGGGATTCGCTGGGATTATGATGGAAGATGGGTTTTGGCAGACACTTAAAGCGATAGTTCGCCCAGCATTCATTCACTCACCCTAATGTTGTTCCAAAAATCTACACTGACGGAAATGTTACTTTATTCAGAAATTGCTAGTAAATTTCACAAATAATTAATTGCAAAGAAATGACAAGTAACGCATTGGAATAAATGTGAAATTTTAAAGTAGTATGCTGTAGTATTTCCTTGTAAAGAATATGCCAATAATCTTATTTAAACTTCGAAAGATCAGTTTTTACAGAGTATGACTCTCTTCTGTGGAACATGGAGATGTTGAAGAATGTTGGTAACTGACTTCCATGGTATAGAGGGGAAATATCGCACCATATCTGTCATGTTCTGAGAAGAAACTAATTCATAAAGGCGAGTTTTTATTTTTGGATGAACTATCCCTTTAAGTGCATATTTACTGGCCGGTGTTGATATACACACCAATGGCATGTTGTGCTTTTGGAACCAATCCTGGATTGAGCCCCACTTTTCCAAACAAGTTCTCCTAAAGTTTCTGTTGGTGAATGTTCATGTCTTGGCATGTAATTATTTATTCCACTGTTTCATCATAATATTTCTTTGTCATGGCTGTTCCTGTTTTATTAATATTTTCCTCTTGCATTCACAGGAACAAATTAATCGCATGTCCTATAACGAAAAATCAGACATATGGTCTTTGGGATGTTTACTCTATGAACTATGTGCTTTATCGTAAGTATACATGTGTTGTTGTCCCTCTCGTATTTTTACTGGTTCCACTGTACTCCATTAACTTCAGGCTGATTGTGTGTTTCTACGCAGTTGTAAATCTTGAATCTTTTTGTCACATTCTTTATTTTTTGAAGTCCCCCATTTACAGCATACAACCAAACTGAGCTGGCCGGAAAAATCAGAGAAGGGAAGTTTAGGAGAATCCCTTACCGATACTCCGAGGATCTGAACACGCTCCTTTCAAAAATGCTGAACTTGAAGGTAAACTCATTTTTGTCTTGAAGACCGTAATTTTTATTTAAAAAAAATTTCACAGTATAACTTGTCAGATAAAGTCAAAGTGAATTTGGATTCAAAGGATTGTTAACTGACTAAACAGTTGCTGAAATGTGATTGGCTGAAAGAAGTTGTTTTGCAACTATTGGTCAGTTGGGTGACTGGGTAATAATGAAGGAATGTATGATTTGTATTGAACATTTAAAGCTGCAGTTAGCGATTTCTGGGAAACATGTTGATATTTGAAATTCGACACCCAATAAACACACAGCAGTCCATTCATTGCCCCGCCCCCAAAAATAACAACCATGCTATGCAACACAGGCAACGACTAACAGCTGGAGCATCACACGGCTCGCACAAGTATGGGTGAGTTGGCTATGATTCAACAGCACGTCTTGGTTCTGTGAAACATAGCAAAACTCACGTATGGAGCAGAAACAATGCAGCCGGACGAAACATAAAAACATGCCTCTTGACCTCTCTCATTTCTATACCCAAAAACGCATTCTGTGTGGATGGCCTTGTATTATTGTTTGAATTTTAAAAATATTGACTAGATTTTTCCATTTATATTGCCCTCTATGCTGTGTGGGACATTCTGATTTAGCTGTTCTCTTTTGTTAGGACTATCTGAGGCCCTCGGTGGAGTCCATTCTGCAGAACGGCTTGATCTCAGGCTATGTAGCCCAGGAGCAGAGGAGACTTCAGGAGAAGCAGCGGCGCAGGTCAGTGGACGTAGAGCAGCCCAAACACCCAGAGCCGTCGCTTCAGGCAGAGCTGCGGCTGAAGGAGCAGGTCCTACGCGAGCGAGAGCAGACCATCGAAGAGCGAGAGCAGCGGCTAGAGCGTGAGTCCACTCTGGCTTTCTTTTGGCCTCTTTACACCTGGAACTAACATCTTTCTCAGGTAATCCAATCACAGTTGGTCAGGTGTAAATGGGCTTTCTGGTTCAATTATGGTAATTGGTAGGGCGTTTCCCATGTGACAACAGAAACCCAAACAGTTTGTTCCTTTGTTAAAGGAGTAGTTCCCTTAAAAATGAAAATTGTCGTCATTCACTCATGTTTTTCCAAACCCATAAGCCTTTTGTTAATCTTCAAAACAAAAATGAAGATAGTTGTGGCAAAATGGTACGTTGTTTACTCTTGTCTTCTCAATGTGTATGTGGACAACAGATCACATGTTAATGCCAAGTGTAAACAAACACAGCCAAGGTCGTCAGGATTACTAGAAACTTTTGAAGGAGGCATGTTGGAGCTTGTAGTTGGACGCATGTTATAAATGGATCGTGTTTATTCGGAATACTAGGATTAAACCGCTGGATTCATGTGGATTCCTTTTACAATCTTTATGAAATATTGAAGCATCAAATGCTGCTTTTCCATCGTTGGACCAAACCGTTATCTTTGCTTAACAGTTCCATTCTGTGCCGATCCAGGCCATGCGGTAAGGATATGGGTTCATTTTCCACTGTAGGGCTGATAACTGAGCTCTTTGGTATGTAATACAAAGTATTGGTAATACACGTTGGCTAGAAACCAAGAACGGTTTGTAATTGTGTTGTTCCATACCAGGCTCAAGTGGAAACATAACTGGAACCGGTCCTTAACGTTCGTAGAACCGTTCGGCCCGACGGTGGAAAAGCAGCTATAGTTTTGGTTGCATGGACTTTCAATGGAGAGACGGAGATCATTCAGGTTTAAGTAAAAATATCTTAATTTGCGTTTGGAAATTCCGAACAAAAGTGTAGTGGGTTTGGGTGAGTAACTGAGGACAGAATTTTCACTTTAGGTGGACTAACTCTTTATATAACACTACCGGGCAAGACATTTCATTCAGTGAGCTTTTGGTGTCTGACCTTTCACTTTTTTTGCAGAAAGGGAACAGGAGCTGTGTGTCCGAGAACAACAATCAAACGAAAAGATGGCCAGGTAAATATATTGCCGCCTTTGCTGTACTGGTCATGTGACTGCATTAAATATTAGCAGCTAACATTAGTAGTGGGCTGCATAACTAGCTATAACAATTGAACACTTGTTCACGTATGCTATGTTTTGCTGATATGTCATTGTAATCGTCTCTAACAGAGCAGAGAGCTTGTTGAAGGCCTATAATTTGATCCGCCAGCAGAGGGCGTTGTCTCTACTCAGTGCCAGTGACACGGGTAGAAAACCATTTTGTGTAAAATCATTTAATGCTTTATACCGTAAAACTTCAAATAGTAGCCCGGGCTTTTATTTTCCCAAACCGTCGAATTGCACCGGCTTGTATTTGAGACAGGCGTCTATATGAGTCAGGCCTTTATAATTTAGTGTTGAGATGTTGGTCATTGAGTGTATGTCTCTAATCTATAAAAATCTCCAAATGCTCCACGTTAAACTGCGGTCTTCCAACCTTTTACTGTCGCGTCGTCAATTGATTTTGATTAATATGCGCGAGGGAGAGAGAGCAAGACAGCGCTCGTGTTGTTTGAAGATGTGAGAGTGCGCGCGCGCGGCCGGGGCGCGCTCTCTCTCTCTCTCTCTCTCTCTCTCTCTCTCTCTGCTCGTAACGCGCCCTGTCAAGCGCAGCAGTCATTCTATTCTACATCACTCATCGATCAAAAAAAGCTTTGGAGGGACAAAAAATTGCTTTGGCGGCCGCGAAAAAGCGGACGATCTGACGGTTTTAGAGGATTAAATACAACCCGAAACTAAAAAACAGACCCGGCCTCTATTTGAGACCGGCCTTTATTTACCCAAACCTGCAGCCACACCAGGCGTGTAAAAGAGACAGGCGTCTATTTGGGACTCGGCTATTATTTGAAGTTTTACGGTAGTCAAGTGAACATGTTTTTTCTTATTTCAATGCTTTCTGTTAATGCATTTGTGTGTGGTTTTTATTTTATTGCGTGTGTGTATATATATTTATATTTATTTTTATTTTTTTGTTTTGTTTTTTCAACAGAGAATGAAGAGAACGTCTCTCCGGGAAAGAAGAGGGTTCACTTTGCAGGAGACGGCAAGGAGAACGGCAGACCTGAGAGCAAGCTGATCACTAAACCTAATGAACATTGTCTTGTAAAGAGACACCAATGGGCAAACATGCGCATCCAGGCTCTTGGTGAAGAGGAAAAGATGTACCTACCAAAGCCCAAAGAAATGCTGGGCATCCGCTAGAATTTACTACTGAAAGTGGTGCATTTGTGTGATCAATCAAGTCAAGTGGATATTTTATTTTTATTTTTTAATAGTGTACATTAGGAAATAAGATTTCTGAATTTATTTATTTGCTGCAGCATTTGTACAGGACAGTGGACAACACTTCATTTAATTGGCATAACACTGGATTTTTTTTATTAAATGATAATGTGTTGTATTCTTACCATTTTATAGATGTGGAACTGGTGTTTTTATTTGGAATGGCTGTTTCTTTAGAATAAAGAAGTAAAAATATTAGCAGTTTTGTTTTTATTCGTAAAAATTAGAAAAATTCTGCTTTGGGTGTCAAAGTGATGGAATGTAGTGTATTTCTGTGCTTTTCCTGAGAAGAATTAAAGGGATAACTTAGTTCACCCAAAATTTACTCACCATCATGTTCCTTCTTTTGAACAAAAAATAATATATTTTAAAGAATGTTGGGAATCAAACAGTTGATTGTAGCCATTGATTTCCATAGTAGGAAAAAATACCATACCATCAACGGCTACCGTCAACTATCTGATTACCAACGGTCTTCAAAATATCTTTTTTTGTGTGTTCACCAGAAGAAAGAAACTCGTACAGTTTTGGAACAACTTGATGGCGAGTAAATAACAGATTTTTTATTTTTTGGGTGAACTGTCCCTTTAAATTTTCCTCGACCCCATGTTCTCAGCCAATAGCAGGCGAGTGTGGGCGTGGCCTGACGCTGAGCGTGTTCCGTGTGGAAAGTTCGCCGGTCCGGGTGCAAAGTTTCAGCCGTCTGCAGACGAGCAGTCGAGCAACAGAAGACGGGCAGTATAACCGGACCGAACCCCGATCCCCAGCGCTCATTACACCCGGAACATCGCTTACAGTCTGTCGGTCGGAACGAGTTCAGTTATGGGATATTAAAACAAAAGAGGACCGTGTTCGTTTAAAGCTTTGTTTTGTGCTCTGCTCTCGGTGGAATCATGGCCTGCGCGCCGAACCGGCTCCGCCTGCTGTGCATGCTGTCGCTCACCTTCGGCTTCTTCATCGTGGAGGTGGTGGTGAGCCGGATCACGTCCTCTCTAGCGATGCTGTCGGACTCCTTTCACATGCTGTCGGACGTGATCGCGCTGGTCGTGGCGCTGGTAGCGGTGCGCTTCGCTGAGCAGACCCAGTCCACCAACAAGAACACGTTCGGCTGGATCCGGGCCGAGGTGATGGGCGCGCTGGTCAACGCCGTGTTCCTCACCGCGCTGTGCTTCACCATCATCCTGGAGGCCATCGAGCGCTTCACGGAGCCCCATGAGATCGATAGACCCGATGTGGTGATCGGGGTGGGGGCTGCGGGGCTGCTGGTCAACCTGCTCGGGCTCTGTCTCTTTCACGGCCACGCCGGAGGCGGCGGACACGGACACAGCCACGGGGGACACAAAAAACACAAGAACGGGAAGGTCCGTCGATGCGAGACGCTGGAGGACAGTCGGTCCACGGGGGAGGAGACCAATAATCTGGTCGGGAATCACAACAACAGCCCGAATGGCGTTAATCCGGAGCGGAATAAATCGGGTTTGTTCTCATTTAAACTGCTTCATAGTATAGATAGTGTTCTGGATACCCTTTAATACAAAACAAACGAGGTCAAGGATGTCATTAGGATTAAAGTCGGATATGAGAGGATTTTTTTTTTTTACGTGTGCAAAACTTTCTTGTTAGGGCTTTTGTTTCTCCTTGGGCACGCATGTTTGTTTGCCTATAACCACTAGCAACAAACCTAATATGTTAAATTGTTGGATAGCTCACCCCAAAACGGAAATTGTCATTATTTACTCGCCCTCATGGCCTTCCAAACTTGTTTGTATTTTTTTATCTGAAACTTAGAAGATGATTATGCGAATTTATCACAGAATACAAATTTGTGCTTATTAGTATGATTAAATTGGATCATATCAGGCCAGAAGTCATTGGTTAATAAAGTGAGGTTAAATACATGAAGTACATTTGTACTGTTTAACATTTGATTAGTGCAGGTTAGCATTTCACTGTTTTTATTAATTTTCAGAAATACTGAATCGGTTTTTGTTCAAGTGAGATGAGTGAATGCTCACTTTTAGTCGATAAGCATTCACACAACGTCAATAAATGGGAAAACTAAGGCCTAGTCCACACGTACACGGGAGTATTTCCTCCGTTTAAAAAAATATTCGCATCCACATGAAAAACGCAAAAACACGCTATGGCGCTGTCAAGAGCATGCCAAGCCAACAGGTGGCGATATAACCCTTAGCGTAAAGACATATTGGCCAATCAGAAGACTGGAAAAAAGGTTATTACTGGTTCTGGTTCCGACGTCACAAGCCAAAATCTGGTTTCACAGTCTACACAACACCGCACCCGGAGTTTCTAAAAAATCAGTGACCGGCTACTGCGTTTGCGTGTGGACGAATGGCCAAACCGCATAGAAAAAGCTGCGGTCTTTAAAATAACCGTGTTCGTGTGGACAGGGCCCAAGTAACTTGCATTACTTATTTGAAAAAAGAACTCATATTTTGTTGATGTAATGCGTCACCCCCAACATTCGTCATTCAAAACTTTAAACTGGAATTACGACTGCGGATATACAAACAAGAAACCTTAAGCAGCATCAGCTACCGTTTTCAAAATTTTCTCACTCTCCACAGACAAATTTGTTTCTTCAAATATGTCTGATAAGTTGTAAATTACACTGGCATTGTCAGTCCTCGGTTCCTCTTGTAGAAGTAAGCAAGATTTGGAGGCAAAATATAAGGAGACATAATCAGAAAAAAAAAATGCACTTCTGTTTTCCTTGTACACTGGTTCGTTACACTAAACAGCCTATCAGAATGATCCCTCTCACCAATGCCAATTCAACACACTCAATCGGCCGAAAATCCGCAGACGGGGTCCGACAAACTGCAGACCACCGCAAAAACATGGGAAGACAAACACTCAGCGACAGCTCTCCATTGTTTTAAAGGCCTTAGAAGGTTTTTTTTTTTTATCCCTCTGTTTATTTATATGATTAATCTCTTTTTGTGAGCAACAATCAATCTTGAGCTTTTGTATAATTAGGTTAAATGTCTTGTTTCCATGGATTCACAACAATGGGATCGTATGTCAGCTCACTCCCACCAAAGATCATGTGCTCTCTGTGCTTTTATCTGTTTTTATCAGATAAGCAGAACTGTAACCAGATTCCCTCACGAAAAAAAAAAAAGATTTCAAAGTTAAAACAGTCACTTTGCTTATTTGGAGGATTTTCAACCAAGGTCATATATGCTTGCTTGTTTAAGACAGCCCAGATGAGAGATGAACAGATGGGTTACATCGCCCCACAGGACTCGGTGAATCATCAGCTCACCGCAAAAATGTTCTATTAATGAACAGAAGGTCCTGAACTAAAGCCTCCTGGAGTGCCCACAGGGCCTCAGCGCTGTACATTTTGGACGTCTCCCTAGTCAAACACACCTGATTCAACTCATCGGCTTGTTAGTAAAGACTCCAAGACCTCAAATGTGTTTGATAAGATGCTTTAAAAATGTGCAGTGAACGGGGTAGCCTACTACAGGTCCAGGGTTGGGAACCACTGCCTAATGGCCCCGATATACAGTAGTCAACATTTGAAGTGGACCAAAACCTTTCATCAAAGTTATGAATTTTGAACAATACCCGTTCTTGTCTTAGGGCAAATTTGATGAACTTCAAATGTTCACTTCTATATTTCAAGCGAAATAGAAGAACGAACTGGTGTGATGTAATTTCAAACAAAATCAGGCCACAACGAAGCTCATTCTGAGTTCGTTTTAGGAGTTCGAAACAGCTTGCCAACGCGAACTTCCTGGAAAAGTTCGCTTCGGATGGTAAACGCCTTCGAACTGCCATTGCCCCGTGGCGATTATATAACCGTTAGGTGCGCTCTGGGGCTCCGCTTTCTTTGATGTCGAAATCCTCCCTGGATTTCGTAATTTTCATAAGCGGTTTGGTTTAAAGCAATATTGTGTAAAGTGCTATATTAATAAACTGGACGTAACTTGAGTGGACAGCCGAATTCCTGAGCTCGTGCAAAAATCCAAATCGCTATGATCACATGCCTCCTTATCTGCTGTTTTCTCACGGCTGTTATCTTTTTCTGTGTATGTGTTTATTTTGTTATTGTGAGGAAAGCAGGCAGCACATATTTTTACTAATCTAAACCCCGCTGTCAGCAGCGTGGATGGCGTCGGGATGTTCACTCAGTTTACCGCTGCAAAGGTATTTCAAACTTCTTTTTACCCCAAAACGAAGAACAAAAAATAACTTTGTTGTGAGTAAAACGATAAAAAAACACTGGCAGCCAATCGGAATCCACACAATTTTAACGCGCTCAAGCATTATTGTGCATCGGTGTGGTTGCTAATAGTTATCTCAGTGTTTCCCCTAGAAATTTTTCCAGCAGCGGTGCTGTCCCGTGCCGGAGCATGTTACCAAGTCGCGTGCGCGCCGGGGTGTGGGGGGGTTTGGGGCTGGTCCGGGGACATGTACCTCCGGAAGAACTTTAAAAAAAAATAAACCCTTAAACCATGACTTCTGGCAAGTTTTTTGGATACAAATTGACATTTTGAGACAATTACGACATACCATCAACAGATTCAAGGTGATTATTGCAGCACGCACCTTGAACTGGTCACAAACAGAAACCTTCATTTTATAATTTTAGACAGGATTTTTCACGTTTTTGTTTTGTGTTCATTTTCAGCTATAAGGTAGATATTGATAGGGGAAAATGAAATGGCACAACCCAGAAAAAGATTATTTAGAATTTATTGAAAATTTTAGGCCACACCCAATCTGTGAGCACTTCATTTTTAAATTTTAACATTTTTTAAATCAAAAGTTTTAAGTTAACATTATTTAATGCACAATGAATGAAGTGAACAAACATGAACAATCAAGTGTTTTATTTGACTTGACTGTACCTTTATTTAATCCAAAACTGTGTTCGTATTTCATTTTAAAAGACTTTTTAAAAGAGTTATCCAGCCAAGAATAAGCCTAGAACTGCTTTTCTAGCGGACTAATAACAGCACTCGGGTGTCGGTCCGAGACTGTGCTCATGTACTCCTGCTCGTAAAACTAGCCGGATACAACCGCACCCGAGTCCACTTTAGGGGCCGTTCACATATCGCGTTTTTTGCGCGCAAATGCGTTATTTCAATTGTAGGCGCGCGTGGCGAGATGAAAACATCGTAACATCTCATCTCAACACGCCATGTGACAAAAACCAACCGATCAGCTTTGGCCTTTCCGTAACAACATCGACAGCTCGGCCGAACAGCTGATCATAGCTGTACAGGGCGGCTTTTTATTTCTCATCTCCATAAATATATCTAGTAGTAAAGCTAATGCAAGGGCTAGAAATCAATTAATTCTTTGCTGCTACTTCCTCGTCCTCATGGAGAGCGCCGCTTTCTCCTTTCTAAAAGCGCTTGCTCTCTCCCGTGGCGTCTGTCGTTGCTATGCAACCATGAATAGAGGCGGCCTGGAGAAACGAGCGTGCTTCCCGCGCGCCTACATTTGAAATAACGAATTTGCACGCGCTATGTGAACGGCCCCTTATGGCAACGTGACATTAGCCTAATCGAAAATATTTCCATATGTGGCTCTTTCCTCCTTTCTTGTCAACAAGTGGATTCAGAGCCACCGCATTAGCAGCACCGGCGCACGCCACGTCTCAAGTGTTTTTAGGTGTGTAAGTGTATGTCGTGATATTACTGATCATGTGAAGATTTTGCAGCGGCGCTGAAAATCCAGTGGCGGCGCTGCGCCGCTGCTAAATACATTGTAGGGGAAACACTGTATCTTTATAGTTTTCATTCTTGAACGAGCCTTTACTTTCACTGCTTTTTGTCCATATAATGAAAGCGTGTTTACAGAACACTTTAAGTGGGAAGGGAAACTACCGTTGCTCCACTCCACTCACATACTCCAGACCCGTTTTTTTAATCCGTGCTGATATTCAGTAAAATGTGATATTGCTTGAAGGGATAGTTCGTCCAAAAACAGAAGTTATGCCATCAGTTACTCGCCAATATCATTTAAGTGTGTACAGTTTATTTTCTTCCATGGAACACAAAATAACGTTTTTACCAATTTAATCAATGTCGATGGGGTCCAATTCACTGCTCCAGATACACATTCAGTTTTTCATTTCTTCGCTTGTTCCATGCTTATTGGTTAGAGAAACACTCTGAGTGAGAGAAAATGAAAAAAAAAAAGCTCCTTGCTCCAGGAAAAAAAAAAACCTCCCGTAAGTCCACACTGCATTCCAGGTCGTCCACCCCACACTGCTCCAATGCTGTTGTCTGGAATGCTGTGAACACAAACGAACAGAGTAGTGTAAACAGTGATGCGTTCCAGTGCTTTTATACTTTATTTCAGCATGCTGTTAGGTCAATAAAATTAGAGGCGTTGGTGTCAACGCCCACGTTTTCCTCACATTTATTCCACAAATGTTGGAATTGCAGGAAGTTGTGAATCCAGTTAAATGGAACAAAGCGTAACCGCTGTATTTTCAAACTAAACCTACCAAACTCCTATTTTGTCCTATGTGCAGATTTCCTTGAATGTTTACACTTGCTTTCTTTCTTTCTCCTCCGTAGAGATGCGTCATAGCGACAACGTGGATTTGCAGATTAATGGCAGCGCTCCGTACGAAGAGCTCGAGAACGGACACGACTCCGCATCCCAGCTCAACATGCGGGGTGTTTTCCTGCACGTCCTGGGAGACGCTCTTGGCTCGGTCATTGTGGTGATCAATGCCATCATCTTCATATTTGTATGGACGCCATGCAAGAAGGGCACTGTCTGCGAGAACCCTTGTGTGGGCCATTATTGTGCAGACCAATCGCACAACATCAGCAGTGCTGGAACCAACGAAACGGTGTTCAGCGCGGGACCCTGCTGGGTGCTCTACCTCGACCCCACGCTCTGCATCATTATGGTCTGTATCCTCCTCTACACCACGTACCCATTGCTGAAGGAGTCTGCGCTCATCCTGCTACAGACCGTCCCCAAGCAAATCGACATGCATCAGCTCAACTCTCGCCTGCGGGACCTGGACGGCGTGTTGGCGGTGCACGAGCTGCACATCTGGCAGCTGGCGGGCAGTCGCATCATCGCCACGGCGCACATCAAATGCCAGGACCCCACGTCCTACATGGACGTGGCCAAGCGGATCAAGGACTTCTTCCATAATGAGGGCATCCACGCCACGACCATTCAACCGGAATTCGTAACGATGAACTCCGAGTCTCGCGCTTCGCTCTGCGAGCTCTCCTGCAGAACACAGTGCGCCCCGAAGCTCTGCTGTGGCGCCATTGACCCCGCGAAACCTCCCGACGGAGTCTTAGAGCCGAAGAAACTGTGTGAATCCAAGACCCCAACGATACCTAGTGCTTCTGCCACATCTCTGGAGATCATCAGCGAGTCCGTGGAGGACACAAGCGGAGTGGAGTCCGTCGTGATCATCACTAGGGAGGTGGAGTCATCGCTGTGAGCAAGCAGCGGGTTAGACGGAGAACATTCGGTTCTGTTAAGGGTACCAATGTGTTTTGGATCAGCTGACTGATATATATATATATATATATATATATATATATATATATATATATATATACCATGCTGTGAGAAGAACTGAACCCAATGCACTCATTCATGACAACACGCACACCACACAGCCCTATATCTCTGATACACCACACCAACATACTGACTATTTGAATAGGCTGGAGAGCAAGGCTGGCCTCCTCTGCATGTGTGTTTACCGCATCGTCTGATTGGTGTGTCCGTGCCAAAGCTTGTCTTCGTACGGGACGTCAGACACTGGTGTCCTTCCTGTGGAGGTAATGCAACAACATGGACTTTTACCGTTCGGCTGCTGGACCAAGTAGAAATGTCTGGACCAGTTTGTTTTCTTTCTTGCCCATCTGTTCTCTGTTTTATATTTCACACTTTATATTGTTTTGTTTTCTTAGTCAACTTTTCAATTTTGTGAGAGATGTAATAATTTATGTATTTAAGTTATTGGTAATTAAGTTTTTTTTTTTTTAAAGAGCTTTTTGTAAGATTTAGATTTGGTGATATTAGAGGTAAAAAAAAAAAAAAGAAGAAAAGTTTTGCTTCTTTCAAACAAATGATCTATGCTTTAACCGAGAGTATTTTTAGATGTGTGACGTTTTTTAAAGATTGCTGTTGAATCTTTCACTCTATTTAGATGATCTGAAGATGTTTCCACTGTACTTCACCATGCCTATATTTCAAACTGCTGTGTAATAGCACTGAAACTAGTCAGTGTAGGAACTAGACAACCTTCTCTTTTTATTTTTTATATATATATATATATATATATATATATAATATACACAAGCTGATGCCTTGTGTGTTGTGTTCTGTCAATCTAAACACGAGGTGGAAATGCTGTAAAAAAAAATGTATTTGTTGTGGAACTGCTAGAGAAGGACTGAAATTTTTTCCATGCTGTCGTAAAACTGAAGGGAAGTCCTCCGATTTGTGGAAAGCACTCATTTGGCAAATGTGCATGACCAAATAAAATTGTGGTTATATTAACCTTAGAGAAACCAAGCAACATTGTAAACCAAAAGAAAAGGGGGGTGCTGTCTGAAATACAGAGGGAATAGGCATGTAGGTTTGGGTTGAACATATAATTTGGGATGCCGCTCAATCTACTCAGTGGCCTTCAATGGGAGGGAAAAACAGAATATCAACACTTCACAACACTATTTAAATTTGCAATTTTTTAGCATTTGGTAAAAATATGCAATTTGTGAAAAGAGAAATGTACTAGGTCTTTATTATTAATTTAGTGACTTTCTATGAAGTCTGTAGAGGAAAGATGAGCTCAGTATAAAAGTGCAGATGAAGTGTTTGTATCACTGAGGATTTTAAAAGTACCATGCCAGCTGAAATGTTTTTTGTTTTTTTTTGTTATATTACTGTCAAATGTGTCATTGTGAATTAAACATGCTTGTTTGGTACGGTTCAGTTCAAATGTCTGTTGTGTTTATTTGATTTTAATAAATAATGAATAGAGCAAGATACTAAAACATCTTACAGTGATTAGAACATTATAATTTAGACCTAGTGAACTTTAAAAGCTGTCCATGATGAAACGTGTAAATGTTGAAGAGCAGTGGGCCCAGTATTGATCCCTGGGGGGCATCAGACTTGATTTCAATTTCAGCCTTCAATCCACCCAGAGATACAGAGTCACTGGAATCAGAGATAAAAACATATCTAATGCTGACCACATTTGGTAAACATAATTTATGGTTATTATCAGCTTAGAGTTCAGTTGATGTAACCATGATATGTTTTGTTTGCCTCCACAACTCTGTGATTTTGTCACAATTTTCATAGCCTAGAGATATACCATATTGGAATGTGAGAATTTATAAGTTAACAGGGGGTCCACTTTATTATTTGATTAGGCTCATTTAAATTTGATTAGGCTTATTAGGCGATTAAAAATTCGTTCATCTTCGGAACACAATTTAAGGAATTTCTGTCCCTCATAGACAGCAACGTCATAACCACTTTCAAGGCCCAGAAAGGAAGTAAAGACATTGTTAAAGTAGTCCATGTGACTACAGTGGTTCAACCTTAATGTTATGAAGCGACGAGATAAATAACGATTTTATTTAACAATTTCTTCTCTCTCCTTGTCAATGTCTGACGCTGTACACGTGAGCACTACGACGCAAGATCCGGCCGGCGTTCTGACGTAGAACCCTAAAGAGCTGCACTGTGTGTTTACAACGTCAGAGAACTGAAGAAATTATTAAATAAAATCGTTATTTTTTATTTTTTGCACACAAAACGTATTCTCGTCACTTCATAAAATTAAGGTTGAACCACTGTAGTCACATGGACTATTTTAACGATGTCTTACTTCCTTTCTGGGCCTTGAAAGTGGTTATGACGTTGCTGTCTAAAGGCGAGTCGGACTCGGAAAGCTCTCGGATTTCTTCAAAAATATCTTCATTTGTGTTCCGATGATGTACGAAGGTCTTACGGATTTGGAACGACATGAGGGTGAGTATTCAATGACAAAAACAATATTTTGGGGGGAACTAACCCTTCAAGTATATCAAGCTAAATTAGTTTATTACAATTTAAAGTAAAAATTAAATACAATTGCATGTAAAATTTGAAAATACAGAATGAATTTGTTTATTTTAAAGTTCTAACATCATCCTCTTGACAATTCAACTCAATTGCTGTCAGATGCACTATGACTCATTTACTCTGACACTCCAGTTGATAAATGTATATCAATATTAACAGCCCTGGCTTGATTCTGTCATTGTTTGCTGTAACTGCTGACAACTCTACCTCTCTCCGAAAACCTTGCCATCCCTTTAACCTTTATAGGATCTATTTGCTAAATGGCCTGCACACGTTGGACGGTTGGATGGCGTAAGATTGGCTAAACACTAATTGTTAGGCCATAGTGGCTATTTACCAAAAAATATTATATTACAAAAACAGTTTCTATAAAGACGTCTGTGGTAACGTTTTGTCTCAGAACTGTTGACATTACTTTCCAGCTTCCACTTTCACAACAAAAATGGTTTCGTTTCTACAATCACGCTTCTGTGGGCCACTAACATTCACTGTATTTTGAACAATCTAATATCCTTGAAAAGCTTGTGAAATGGAAAGCTAAGTAGTATTGTCTAATCTTGTAATAACTTTAAAGGTAAACGGTTGATAAAGTCTAAGGTCTATGGTTGAACAGACTTTAACAAAGCCCTGTTTTGAGGAAATGTGACTGAAAGAGAGACCATTCAGCCTGTTATTGCAAAACCTTGAGTCCTGATGGAAACTAGCTATAGCTCAATTAAAAGAAACAGGAGAGGGAAAGGTATTTCCATTGCATGAAAGCCACATGCAGCCTTGATCATTAATCCCACACAGCAGCACTCAAAGCCGTCACATGACTGTCTAACCGAGGGGTTCAGCTAAAGCCACCTTTTCATAATGACCCAGCACCTGAATCCCTGCCGAAAGATTCATATACACCCCATAAAAGATCTTCGATTTCAATACAATAAACTAAACATTTTTTTTAAACAAATGCATAGTTTTTAACACGTATGGATGTCGATGAACACATTTACACGGACACAAGTATTCCCATAAAGAGAAGTATTTGGTCATATTCAGATTACGTAGCAATCATATAAATATTCTGATATCTAGAGAATGGAGTATTTATCTTTTTCTGAATAAAGGGTTATTTAGAATATAGACCTTTATAAGAAGTAAATGAATTGTACGATTCTGTAGATCTGCGGCTGTTACAGCAGAAGGCGAGATCAGAGGAGAGTAATAATGTGGGAAGAGATTACACTTCACCGCCTGCTCCAAACCTCAGTCATCTGCAGACTTTGATCACACACCGAGGTCAATAAGTACACCGTACTGTACTTTAGGTGATGTAAC
The DNA here is from genome assembly GCA_030578255.1 of Tiaroga cobitis. Lineage (NCBI taxonomy): Eukaryota > Metazoa > Chordata > Actinopteri > Cypriniformes > Leuciscidae > Tiaroga > Tiaroga cobitis. The sequence continues at coordinate 891,351 of JAROOI010000033.1, forward strand.
AAAGCCATAACGTCAGATTTCAGATTTAATCATGTATCAAATTCCATTCAAATTCCCAAACTGACTGTGTTTTTCTCAAATTTTTATTTTGAAATGACCATAGTTCTTTTTCGAATGCTTGAAACTGGTCAACCGCATTAAGATCTCCAACGCACAATTTTCACAATGCAATCGACAAGCGATGGATACAATTTGAAGAAGTACCACCATCCATTTTTGTTCGGTTTTATTCTGATGTAATTGTCATCACTTGTATGTGGCGGCTTTCTGAATTTCTAGTTTTATTTGATGTTCTTCACATTATCCTTCTCTAATTATTGGTCCTGGCTTTTTGGTAATTCAAGCGCCATATGTGCTAAGTGTGCACATAACTTAGTGTACTGGAGATCCAGTTAGAACATCACCCAAAACTCACACATTCCTCTCACAGCTGATACAAGAAATAGAGATTAAGACAACAGCCCAAAATCACAGTAGGATAAAGTTTATGGTGCTCAGATCACACATAAAAACAACACAAACAAGGGTGTGAATCTGGAGAGTCAAACGTTTCGGAAGAAGTTCCTGGGAGTAATGCTGCCTTCACGTGCTTTTCATCACTCTTCTGAAATCCTCAAAGTCAATATTATGAGTTTGTCAAGTACAAGTGCTGTGTTGTCAGAAAGAATGGGAATCATGGAGGACATCAGGTTAATTCTTGCCTATTTCTTGGGGAAATCTCAAAGTCAAAAAGTATTAAAGATATTGAATCAATATCCAAAGGATTTTGAATAAAATGTAGCGTCCCATTCGTTGACAACCATTTAAACATTTCCATCTCTATTGTATACATTCACCGCACTTACGATTCTGGAATTTCAGTCAAATAAATGCTATGATATATATACATATATAAGCGACAATTAAGCAGATGTTTTGGGAAAACTAATAAAACTTAACAGTCAAGTAGGTTTCTCCTCTGCCAAATTTAAAGTTAAAGGCCCGCCCAACTCGGATATTCGAATATCAAAATGATCTTCCATGTTCCCAGAAGTAAATACAACTTGAGACGCTGTTCATGGCCAATATCTGACAAGTAAACTTGTATTTACGACAAATCCTATAGCATGTAAAGGCAGCATGAAGCCACTCTGTAGATTCCAAATAGATCATGGATCCTTGTCTTGGCTCCATTCCCTCCATGAGTTTGCATCTCTCCTTAGTGAACAGATTAAGCAGGAATTATTCAGCCAGGAAAGGGGCTTGTGGCACAAGAACAGCTGTGAATGTCTGAGGGGTTTCACGTCAAATCACATCAAGGCGAGAATGAGTGACAGCTGCTCTCTGTATTACTCCACTGATCACCATTCTGGCAGAAGCCTAGAAGAATGTAGTACATCATTTAACAGCAGAAATGAAGGCTACATCCGTATAGTGTTTGCGTGTGTCTTGACAGCTTAAAGCCACAATGAGCTCATGAAGCGAACTTGTCAATCATCTTGATGGATGACGCAGAGGAAACTCTGACCAATAAGAGGACATTTGTACTGGCATGTGACTTGCATAAACACATTTTGGTACGCTTTAAAAGGTTGCCTTGTGAAAGCACACCGATCCAAGAAGAAAATGCAACATTGTAACAAATTAAGTCCCTGTTTTGGAACAAAACAAACAATCTATAGGTGTGAAAACACCATGGCAATGTTTCCGCAACCCCGCAGGAACGCCAACAGTAGGCTACACATTTCCAAACTTTTCCAATCAAACACACCTGACTCAACCCATCAGCTACAGACTCCAAGGCTGTGTCAAAAATTGCCACCAGAGGGGAAAGCCATTTGTGCACTCGTTCTATCCCAAAATGCATCTCAATAATGAGGGTTCAACCTATGTACACTAAGGGTGTGTTTACACTTGTAGCTTGGTTCATTTGGTCCGGACCAAAAAAAAAGTAGTCCTGGTCCACTTAGCGTTCACATTGGCATTTTGACACCGAAACTAAAGAAACCTAAAGGCACAGGGATATGTTCACAATCTGATTGGACAGATTTTATTATGTATATTTTGTGACAGAACTTACTGGAAATCCAAAACAATGCTGTGTGCTGGGATAAATGAGCCTGCATATGATGGGATTTTGACCAGCTGAGAACTCGGGAAGAGCTTATAAAGGAGTCAAAAGAGTGACAGGAATCCCCTCCGTTACACAAACCAAGATCTGCTGTGAGGAGACGCGGTTCTGATCCTGTGACGGGCAACATCACGACTATGACAATAAAAACCGGTATGAGCATTCTGTCCTTTTTAGGGTCGCGTCTTGTGACATCATCATGTTTGGTTCGTTTGCATGTCTTTGGTCGTTGTTGCGTTCATATATCATTCGAATCGCACCAGAGTTCGCTTGTAAGCGAACCGAGACCCATCTTTTCAGCGGCCTCGGTCTTGTTTGGTGGCACCAGGGTTCAGATGGCGTTCACACTTATTTAAGTGAACCACACTCAAGGGCGTAGATTTGGTTTGAACATTGGGAGGGTTGCAGTTTGGGTATGCCTCCTGATATATTTTTTTTACGAAAAATACTATTATTATTATATAATAAACTAATATAAATATATAACTATTATATAATTATTATAATACTAATACCTAGGATGGCTTCAGGGTGAGTAAATAATGGGCTGGTTCAGGATTTTGGACATCGGGCCTCATTTCCAAGTTAGCCTTAGTGTTATTTATCAGTGGAGACAGTTTTCAAAAAAAAAATGTATGCAGTCGTTCCAGTTGCATAGTTCGCCGGTGCTAGGCTAGCACGAGTCAACGGTAACTGCTAGCCTGCCATTAAAAACAGTTTTACTTTTACCCCCTCCACAGTACACCAAAAGCAAATAAATTATAACGCCAGACTATCGATGTAAATGTCTGTTAAGAGAATAATGTAAAAAATAAAACTACTTTTGCATCTCAATGATCGCAATACATTTACAGGAACTAGTTTCTCAGCAGCGGCGGAATCTTACTTTGCTCCGTTTAGTAGTCCTGCGGCAAAAAGTAAACACAGAACCGAAGCGCACTACAGTCGGGACTACCTCTCTCTACCGCTGCTGTAGACTGCGTTAATAAATACAGGGAACAAAGTATAACTATTGCAATGAGATGAAAGGGTACTTTGATTTCTAACATTATTCTCTTAACAGACATTTACATCGATAGTCTGGCGTTATAATGTATCTTAATGTATCTGCTTTTGGTGTATTGTGGAGTGGGTAAAACTGTTTTTAATGGCAGGCTAGCAGTTACCGGTTACTCGCGCTAGCCTAGCACCGGCGAACTATGCAACTGGAACGACTGGATGAAAATTTTTGAAAACTGTCTCCACTGATCAATAACACTAAGGCTAACTTGGAAATGAGGCCCGATGTCCAAAATCCTGAACCACCCCTTTAAAGTGGTCTACTCTGAATGCGGCAAAGCGGTCGTTGCAAATCCATTTGTTCTTCGTGTCAGAAGTAGCATAATCGCTTGAAGTACGTCAGAAATAAAACAGGGCATCAGTTTACTTTCGGGAATTTGTCGCACCGCAGCCAGTGTAGACAGCATCACTGATTAATGAGTTTTTATTTTATTTTAGGGTTCGGGGTTAATATTTGTTCCAACATTAAGTGACCAAAGAAATCTTTAGAATCAGCTGTGGGGCGGGGTTTGCACTTAACTGGTTTAGGGGGAAAAATCTTCAGGACCTAAAATGAATGAGACAAATAAAGGAAACATCCAAAATGTGCACTGTGGGTGTGCTTCCTGGAACAGGGTTAGGAAACACTAGTCTATTGCAACACATTTGCTGAGATAAGACATTGCACACTGGGACTTTCTACATGTGACCAAAACAAGGAAATAAAAAAAATTGCCTCTGAACTTGCTGACTTAAAACATTATAACCCTATGTCAGACCCCAGTGGAAAACAGATCTGAGAGTGCCAGCATCAGCATAGTGTTGCATTGGCCATAAAAACAGCCATCAAACCCAATTTCACTGATAAACCTTTTAAGTGAAAGGCTTTTTTCTCTGGGATTATTCAACAAAAAGAAACTCTGAAGAAAAGCGTGTTCTTTCTCTTACGTGAGTCAGACAAGGTGAGTCAGAATTGCGAAATACAGATTAAAAAGGGAAGAGAGGAATTGAAAGGATTCATTTTCACTTCATCAGATGGCATTTACCTCTCCACCGATACTTTGAGTTCTCTCACAAATACAAATTCTGTCATTTAGTTTTAGGGTATGTTTACACGACAACGATGTGCTAAAAACAGAAAGGTGTGTTCTTTGTACAGACGACAACGTTGTCAAAATGATCCCCGGATCCGTAAAAACAACTAAACCGCTGTATTATTCATGCCAGGCCAGTAGGTGGCGATGTCACTTTGTAAACAAACCAAATGTCTGCCTTTATGTTCCCTGAAAAAGATAACGGCATACATGTCTGGCAGGAGGCTAATTAATTAAAGGTGATTTTCCTCTTCGGGGGAAACAATTCTTTAAAACTACAAGAGCAGAGAAAGAAGCTACCAATGAGGCCTATCATAACTTTACATTATCAATAACATTTATCAATGTGTGGGTTCCTAATCACTCCCCATTATCAATAAGCAGTGTTGTAAAGCTCAAATGTCCAGTCCGGGATCATAAATAGTTTAGTTTGTAGATGAAATTGGCCCTTGAACAAAGGCCATTTAAAAAAGCTTATGCAAGCAAATGCTGGAAACCCCAATTGGTACAGACCGCTCACATGATCTGTACTGACACTTCTTTTTTGTCATGCAGGATTATTTTATATATATATATATATATTTATTTATTTATTTACATATTAATAAATAAATAACCCTAAAATGCCGTTAATGTGAATATGATGTTATAATAATTATTATGCTATTTCATTATGGCAATGAAAAACAATTTTAAGTTTATAAATGAGAAAAGCTGTTGGTTTCTCTAATGATTTCTTCTAAACCTCACAGTAGAAAGGTCAGGGAAGGGCTCATTATAACTTCAATACATCAGAACTGATTAACAAGAATGACTAGGCAAATTTCTTCAATGACTTTCAGATCTTGACATAAGAGTAAAGTAGACGCAGCAGCACAGTCACTTTGTTGCTATTTCATACAGGCACTTGATACGTCTGAATCATAGTCACACCGAACATGTGATTTGACTCTTCCTGTCTGTGTTCCATGTCCCTCTTTTGGGGAAATTCCCTGAATGGACTCATTGTGAGATATTTTGATGCATGCGTATAAAAATGTTCACCACTAACAGGTGGTTCAGTTTGATCACTAACTGGCAGTTTGCAGTGAGGAAATCTTTAATGATGTCAAATAATGAATCAGTGTTTGTGCTCTCTCTCTCTCTCTCTCTCTCTCTCTCTCTCTCTCTCTCTCTCTCTCTAACCTGAGTGAAAAGGTAAACTGAGAGCAATGTAAGACAACTGTAGTTTTAGCTAGTTATTAGTGGGCTATCATTATTGTTCTACAGTAAGAAAACAATGTAAAAAAAGACTGGAGCTGTTACTGGTTACCTTATCATAAGCCATTTTTCAAATAAAACATTTAGATTTAACAGGACAACCAAATATTTTTGCATGTTTTTTTTTAATAATAATTTTTTTTTTAACATGACAATACATGCACTTTTACAGTAAAAATTGTTAAAATTATAATAAGGCACCTTTTAATTTGCATTTACAAACTGTAAAAGTCGGTCCCTAGAAGTCCCTGTGCCCGACATCCTGTGTCACTCCACAACATATTGATTTATTTTCTGTAAAATTGGTAAAAACATACAGTAGCCTTTATGAAGGTCTGGAACCACAAGCGGCAACATGTAGTAATAACAGTGGTCAAAGTCTCCCTCTAGTGGTGAGAAGGTAGGTAAAAAAACAACAACATGTTTTCTTATGTCGGGGAGGCTTTGCTGTAATGGCAGGTAATCCTACGGTTAAACGTTGAAACCTTGATCAAAGCGATAACAATATACGCACTTTAAGAGGTTGTAAATTGTAAGGGGAAGACGGGGGAGCTTTTGTGAATAAACGCCTTGGCCTATAAATAAATTATATTATGGTACTTGATTATAAAGCTCACTGCAAATTAACATTGCTGACTCTGAGAGATAAACTGTCAGTCATTTAGAAGGACGTAGCTAATTTGAAGTGATATGAGAACTATTGATTTAGTGAAGGGTCTATAACTGAGGTTGGAAACAGGAAATGAATCAATAACAAAACCCAGACTTGAGTTAGTCTTTGTCTAATTTGAAAATAATGTGAATTGAGCAAGGCCTTTCACACGAGCAATATACGCGATGTTTATAGGCTACAACCGAACCCTGATTCGGCTCGTGCAGGCAGAAACATTGCTTTTTTTACACTAGCTTTCATCTTGGGAAACAATGCAGACCCAGTACTGTTACTTTCGAAATTACTTACAAACCAAGCCACATAATCCACCGCTGAGTCTCTGAGCAACACAGTATTTCGTTTCCGAACAAATTGTTTGATTGATTTATAGAGTTACTTAATTGTCGCCACCTAGGCCTACTGGCGTAACGGTGTAACCTGCAGAAAAGGTCAGAAAAAAATCCCACTGAAAAGCTGATGGGGCAAAACAAATTGGTTTTGAATGTATGAGATATTTGCAGACATAATGGACCATTGGCATGCTGTGTGAGTGCACAGTGTTTGAGCGTATAGGCTAAGCGACTAGCCTCATGCATGTCATGGTTTTACTGCTAAGCTGAGACATCTGCTTGGATTAAACCCTTTCCATCTGCTGTCCTCCAGTCCACTGCCGAGCTGATAGTTAACTGAAAACACGTCTGTGCCAATATCTGGTGTATGGTGGAGGACACATAAGAAATATCAACATATCGTATACTAATGACCACTGATAGTAACAAATAAAATAGCACCATATTGAAAATCTGGGACTTTTTTTATTTTTTATTCTTATTATTATTTAAACCTGAAAACATATTTGACAAAAATGTTGACAAAGAAAAGTTGTAGCTTTTGCACGTTTGAGCTTCAGCAAGAACCAATGAGGTTTATTATCTTGTTACGCAGCACGTTTGAGCTTCAGCAAGAACCAATGAGGTCCATTCTCGTGTTATGCAGCACGTTTGAGCTTCAGCAAGAACCAATGAGGTTCATTCTCGTGTTACGCAATACATTTGAGCTTCAGCAAGAACCAATGAGGTTCATTCTCGTGTTACGCAGCACGTTTGAGCTACAGCAAGAACCAGTGAGGTTTATTATCTTGTTACGCAATACGTTTGAGCTTCAGCAAGAACCAATGAGGTTCATTCTCGTGTTACGCAGCACGTTTGAGCTTCAGCAAGAACCAGTGAGGTTCATTCTCGTGTTACGCAGCACGTTTGAGCTTCTGCAAGAACCAATGAGGTTCATTTTCATATTACGCAGCACGTTTGAGCTTCTACAAGAACCAATGAGGTCCATTCTCGTGTTACGCAGCACGTTTGAGCTTCAACAAGAACCAATGAGGTTCATTCTCGTGTTATGCAGCACGTTTGAGCTTCAGCAAGAACCAATGAGGTCCATTCTCGTGTTATGCAGCACGTTTGAGCTTCAGCAAGAACCAATGAGGTCCATTCTCGTGTTATGCAGCACGTTTGAGCTTCAGCAAGAACCAATGAGGTTTATTATCTTGTTACGCAATACGTTTGAGCTTCAGCAAGAACCAATGAGGTTCATTCTCGTGTTACGCAGCACGTTTGAGCTTCTGCAAGAACCAATGAGGTTCATTCTCATGTTACGCAGCACGTTTGAGCTTCTGCAAGAACCAATGAGGTTCATTTTCATATTACGCAGCACGTTTGAGCTTCAGCAAGAACCAATGAGGTCCATTCTCATGTTACGCAGCACGTTTGAGCTTCTACAAGAACCAGTGAGGTCCATTCTCGTGTTACGCAGCACGTTTGAGCTTCAGCAAGAACCAATGAGGTTCATTCTCATGTTACGCAGCACGTTTGAGCTTCAGCAAGAACCAATGAGGTTCATTCTCATGTTACGCAGCACGTTTGAGCTTCTACAAGAACCAGTGAGGTCCATTCTCGTGTTACGCAGCACGTTTGAGCTTCTGCAAGAACCAGTGAGGTCCATTCTCGTGTTACGCAGCACGTTTGAGCTTCTGCAAGAACCAATGAGGTTCATTCTCGTGTTACGCAGCACGTTTGAGCTTCTGCAAGAACCAATGAGGTTCATTCTCATGTTACGCAGCACGTTTGAGCTTCTGCAAGAACCAATGAGGTTCATTTTCATATTACGCAGCACGTTTGAGCTTCTACAAGAACCAATGAGGTCCATTCTCGTGTTACGCAGCACGTTTGAGCTTCTGCAAGAACCAAAGAGGTTCATTCTCGTGTTACGCAGCACGTTTGAGCTTCAGCAAGAACCAATGAGGTCCATTCTCATGTTACGCAGCACGTTTGAGCTTCTACAAGAACCAGTGAGGTCCATTCTCGTGTTACGCAGCACGTTTGAGCTTCAGCAAGAACCAATGAGGTTCATTCTCATGTTACGCAGCACGTTTGAGCTTCAGCAAGAACCAATGAGGTTCATTCTCATGTTACGCAGCACGTTTGAGCTTCAGCAAGAACCAATGAGGTCCATTCTCATGTTACGCAGCACGTTTGAGCTTCTACAAGAACCAGTGAGGTCCATTCTCGTGTTACGCAGCACGTTTGAGCTTCTGCAAGAACCAATGAGGTCCATTCTCATGTTACGCAGCACGTTTGAGCTTCTACAAGAACCAGTGAGGTCCATTCTCGTGTTACGCAGCACGTTTGAGCTTCAGGAAGAACCAATGAGGTCCATTCTCATGTTACGCAGCACATTTGAGCTTCTACAAGAACCAGTGAGGTCCATTCTCGTGTTACGCAGCACGTTTGAGCTTCAGCAAGAACCAATGAGGTTCATTCGCGTGTTATGCAGCACGTTTGAGCTTCAGCAAGAACCAATGAGGTCCATTCTCATGTTACGCAGCACGTTTGAGCTTCTACAAGAACCAGTGAGGTCCATTCTCGTGTTACGCAGCACGTTTGAGCTTCTGCAAGAACCAATGAGGTCCATTCTCATGTTACGCAGCACGTTTGAGCTTCTACAAGAACCAGTGAGGTCCATTCTCGTGTTACGCAGCACGTTTGAGCTTCAGCAAGAACCAATGAGGTCCATTCTCGTGTTACGCAGCACGTTTGAGCTTCAGGAAGAACCAATGAGGTCCATTCTCATGTTACGCAGCACATTTGAGCTTCTACAAGAACCAGTGAGGTCCATTCTCGTGTTACGCAGCACGTTTGAGCTTCAGGAAGAACCAATGAGGTCCATTCTCGTGTTACGCAGCACGTTTGAGCTTCTGCAAGAACCAATGAGGTCCATTCACATGTTACGCAGCACGTTTGAGCTTCTACAAGAACCAGTGAGGTCCAATTTCGTGTTGCGCAGCACGTTTGAGCTTCAGGAAGAACCAATGAGGTCCATTCTTGTGTTACGCAGCACGTTTGAGCTTCAGCAAGAACCAATGAGGTTCATTCTCATGTTACGCAGCACGTTTGAGCTTCAGCAAGAACCAATGAGCTTCATTATCGTATTACGCAGCACGTTTGAGCTTCAGCAAGAACCAATGAGGTCCATTCTCATGTTACGCAGCACGTTTGAGCTTCAGGAAGAACCAATGAGGTCCATTCTCGTGTTACGCAGCACGTTTGAGCTTCAGCAAGAACCAATGAGCTTCATTCTCATGTTAGGCAGCACGTTTGAGCTTCAGGAAGAACCAATGAGGTCCATTCTCATGTTACGCAGCACGTTTGAGCTTCTACAAGAACCAGTGAGGTCCATTCTCGTGTTACGCAGCACGTTTGAGCTTCTACAAGAACCAGTGAGGTCCATTCTCGTGTTACGCAGCACGTTTGAGCTTCTACAAGAACCAGTGAGGTCCATTCTCGTGTTACGCAGAACGTCTGAGCTTCAGCAAGAACCAATGAGGTCCATTCTCGTGTTACGCAGCACGTTTGAGCTTCAGCAAGAACCAATGAGGTTCATTCTCGTGATACGCAGCACGTTTGAGCTTCAGGAAGAACCAATGAGGTCCATTCTCGTGTTACGCAGCACGTTTGAGCTTCAGCAAGAACCAATGAGCTTCATTCTCGTGTTACGCAATACGTTTGAGCTTCAGCAAGAACCAATGAGGTTCATTCTCGTGTTACGCAGGACGTTTGAGCTTCTACAAGAACCAATGAGGTTCATTCTCGTGTTACGCAGCACGTTTGAGCTTCAGCAAGAACCAATGAGGTTCATTCTCGTGTTACGCAGCACGTTTGAGCTTCAGCAAGAACCAATGAGGTTCATTCTCATGTTACGCAGCACGTTTGAGCTTCTACAAGAACCAGTGAGGTCCATTCTCGTGTTATGCAGCACATTTGAGCTTCAGCAAGAACCAATGAGGTTCATTCTCGTGTTACGCAGCACGTTTGAGCTTCAGCAAGAACCAATGAGGTTTATTATCATGTTACGCAGCACGTTTGAGCTTCAGCAAGAACCAATGAGGTTTATTATCATGTTACGCAGCACGTTTGAGCTTCAGCAAGAACCAATGAGGTCCATTCTCGTGTTACGCAGCACGTTTGAGCTTCAGCAAGAACCAATGAGGTTCATTCTCGTGTTACGCAGCACGTTTGAGCTTCAGCAAGAACCAATGAGGTTCATTCTCATGTTACGCATCACGTTTGAGCTTCAGCAAGAACCAATGAGGTTCATTCTCATGTTACGCAGCACGTTTGAGCTTCTACAAGAACCAGTGAGGTCCATTCTCGTGTTACGCAGCACGTTTGAGCTTCTGCAAGAACCAGTGAGGTCCATTCTCGTGTTACGCAGCACGTTTGAGCTTCTGCAAGAACCAATGAGGTTCATTCTCGTGTTACGCAGCACGTTTGAGCTTCTGCAAGAACCAATGAGGTTCATTCTCATGTTACGCAGCACGTTTGAGCTTCTGCAAGAACCAATGAGGTTCATTTTCATATTACGCAGCACGTTTGAGCTTCTACAAGAACCAATGAGGTCCATTCTCGTGTTACGCAGCACGTTTGAGCTTCTGCAAGAACCAAAGAGGTTCATTCTCGTGTTACGCAGCACGTTTGAGCTTCAGCAAGAACCAATGAGGTCCATTCTCATGTTACGCAGCACGTTTGAGCTTCTACAAGAACCAGTGAGGTCCATTCTCGTGTTACGCAGCACGTTTGAGCTTCAGCAAGAACCAATGAGGTTCATTCTCATGTTACGCAGCACGTTTGAGCTTCAGCAAGAACCAATGAGGTTCATTCTCATGTTACGCAGCACGTTTGAGCTTCAGCAAGAACCAATGAGGTCCATTCTCATGTTACGCAGCACGTTTGAGCTTCTACAAGAACCAGTGAGGTCCATTCTCGTGTTACGCAGCACGTTTGAGCTTCTGCAAGAACCAATGAGGTCCATTCTCATGTTACGCAGCACGTTTGAGCTTCTACAAGAACCAGTGAGGTCCATTCTCGTGTTACGCAGCACGTTTGAGCTTCAGGAAGAACCAATGAGGTCCATTCTCATGTTACGCAGCACATTTGAGCTTCTACAAGAACCAGTGAGGTCCATTCTCGTGTTACGCAGCACGTTTGAGCTTCAGCAAGAACCAATGAGGTCCATTCTCGTGTTACGCAGCACGTTTGAGCTTCTGCAAGAACCAGTGAGGTCCATTCTCGTGTTACGCAGCACGTTTAAGCTTCAGCAAGAACCAATGAGGTTCATTCTCGTATTACGCAGCACGTTTGAGCTTCAGCAAGAACCAATGAGGTTCATTCGCGTGTTATGCAGCACGTTTGAGCTTCAGCAAGAACCAATGAGGTCCATTCTCATGTTACGCAGCACGTTTGAGCTTCTACAAGAACCAGTGAGGTCCATTCTCGTGTTACGCAGCACGTTTGTGCTTCTGCAAGAACCAATGAGGTCCATTCTCATGTTACGCAGCACGTTTGAGCTTCTACAAGAACCAGTGAGGTCCATTCACATGTTACGCAGCACGTTTGAGCTTCTACAAGAACCAGTGAGGTCCAATTTCGTGTTGCGCAGCACGTTTGAGCTTCAGGAAGAACCAATGAGGTCCATTCTTGTGTTACGCAGCACGTTTGAGCTTCAGCAAGAACCAATGAGGTTCATTCTCATGTTACGCAGCACGTTTGAGCTTCAGCAAGAACCAATGAGCTTCATTCTCGTGTTACGCAGCACGTTTGAGCTTCAGCAAGAACCAATGAGGTCCATTCTCATGTTACGCAGCACGTTTGAGCTTCAGGAAGAACCAATGAGGTCCATTCTCGTGTTACGCAGCACGTTTGAGCTTCAGCAAGAACCAATGAGCTTCATTCTCATGTTAGGCAGCACGTTTGAGCTTCAGGAAGAACCAATGAGGTCCATTCTCATGTTACGCAGCACGTTTGAGCTTCTACAAGAACCAGTGAGGTCCATTCTCGTGTTACGCAGCACGTTTGAGCTTCTACAAGAACCAGTGAGGTCCATTCTCGTGTTACGCAGCACGTTTGAGCTTCTACAAGAACCAGTGAGGTCCATTCCCGTGTTACGCAGAACGTCTGAGCTTCAGCAAGAACCAATGAGGTCCATTCTCGTGTTACGCAGCACGTTTGAGCTTCAGCAAGAACCAATGAGGTTCATTCTCGTGATACGCAGCACGTTTGAGCTTCAGGAAGAACCAATGAGGTCCATTCTCGTGTTACGCAGCACGTTTGAGCTTCAGCAAGAACCAATGAGGTTCATTCTCGTGTTACGCAATACGTTTGAGCTTCAGCAAGAACCAATGAGGTTCATTCTCGTGTTACGCAGGACGTTTGAGCTTCTACAAGAACCAATGAGGTTCATTCTCGTGTTACGCAGCACGTTTGAGCTTCAGCAAGAACCAATGAGGCTCATTCTCGTGTTACGCAGCACGTTTGAGCTTCAGCAAGAACCAATGAGGTTCATTCTCATGTTACGCAGCACGTTTGAGCTTCTACAAGAACCAGTGAGGTCCATTCTCGTGTTATGCAGCACATTTGAGCTTCAGCAAGAACCAATGAGGTTCATTCTCGTGTTACGCAGCACGTTTGAGCTTCAGCAAGAACCAATGAGGTTTATTATCATGTTACGCAGCACGTTTGAGCTTCAGCAAGAACCAATGAGGTTTATTATCATGTTACGCAGCACGTTTGAGCTTCAGCAAGAACCAATGAGGTCCATTCTCGTGTTACGCAGCACGTTTGAGCTTCAGCAAGAACCAATGAGGTTCATTCTCGTGTTACGCAGCACGTTTGAGCTTCAGCAAGAACCAATGAGGTTCATTCTCATGTTACGCATCACGTTTGAGCTTCAGGAAGAACCAATGAGGTCCATTCTCATGTTACGCAGCACGTTTGAGCTTCTACAAGAACCAGTGAGGTCCATTCTCGTGTTACGCAGCACGTTTGAGCTTCTACAAGAACCAATGAGGTCCATTCTCGTGTTATGCAGCACGTTTGAGCTTCTACAAGAACCAGTGAGGTCCATTCTGGTGTTATGCAGCACGTTTGAGCTTCTACAAGAACCAATGAGGTCCATTCTCATGTTACGCAGCACGTTTGAGCTTCTACAAGAACCAATGAGGTCCATTCTCATGTTACGCAGCACGTTTGAGCTTCTACAAGAACCAGTGAGGTCCATTCTCATGTTACGCAGCACGTTTGAGCTTCAGGAAGAACCAGTGAGGTCCATTCTCGTGTTACGCAGCACGTTTGAGCTTCAGGAAGAACCAATGAGGTCCATTCTCTTGTTACGGATCACGTTTGAGCTTCTGCAAGAACCAATGAGGTTCATTCTCGTGTTACGCAGCACGTTTGAGCTTCAGCAAGAACCAATGAGGTTTATTATCATGTTACGCAGCACGTTTGAGCTTCTGCAAGAACCAATGAGGTTCATTCTCGTGTTACGCAGCACGTTTGAGCTTCAGCAAGAACCAATGAGGTCCATTCTCATGTTACGCAGCACGTTTGAGCTTCTGCAAGAACCAATGAGGTTCATTCTCGTGTTACGCAGCATGTTTGAGCTTCAGCAAGAACCAATGAGGTTTATTATCGTGTTACGCAGCACGTTTGAGCTTCAGCAAGAACCAATGAGGTTCATTCTCATGTTACGCAGCACGTTTGAGCTTCTACAAGAACCAGTGAGGTCCATTCTCATGTTACGCAGCACGTTTGAGCTTCAGGAAGAACCAGTGAGGTTTATTATCATGTTACGCAGCACGTTTGAGCTTCTGCAAGAACCAATGAGGTTCATTCTCGTGTTACGCAGCACGTTTGAGCTTCAGCAAGAACCAATGAGGTTTATTATCATGTTACGCAGCACGTTTGAGCTCAAGATCCAATGAGGTTTTTTCTTGCGCGTCAAGCAAATTCGGTTGAGCTTCTTCACTAATCAATGTTTATAAGTGAATAAAAGCCATAAATTCAACCTGTTTGTCATATAAAGCGACCGAGTCTCTTCAGAAAATTTGGACTTAACCGCTCAATTCATATGGATCAGTTTTTTGAACTTTAAGCATCAAAGAGGTAGTTGCTTAGACTGTCAATGGAGGGGCACAAAGCTCTCAGAGTTCATTAAAAAGAAATTGAACGAAAGTCTTACTGGTTTCGAATGACATGAGGGTGAGTAAATGATGACAGCATTTTAATTTTGGGGTGAACTAACCCTTTAATGACAACTCTCTTAGAACATATTTTGTTAGTAGCATGTGAACTCTTGCTGACTTGCATTCAGGCTCATGATTTTTTGGAACATTCTCAAATCATGCTGAATATCATGATCATCAGATTTTGAAAATTGCCGTTTTAATGTCATGTAATTGCTCTCTAAGCTATAAAAACACTCCAATGGTTCAGATGAGCTCGTTTACAGGAGGATGGCTTTCCTAAAATGCTGATTACAATTAATAAAAAAAGAGAATAAAGCTTTTTCACAAGATTACTCGTCTTAGTCACATGACCTCATAGCCCACAAACGCTCATAATCTGTTTATGCAGCGCATGACCCGTCCTCCCCCTCTCTCCTGCCCTCCCATCCCGTCTGCTGCCTTTCAGCTGATGATGCATGTGGCAGAATAGGCTTTGGGAGCATCGCTATAGCAACCGAAAACAGAAAGGCACTTCAGAGCAATCTCAAAGAGGAAATGTGACCTGGGCCATTGCACAACTACAAGCCCTACAAGACAACCGGATCACTTATCAAGGTAAGGAGAACGAGCAAATGAGAAATTAATAAAGAGGAGATAGCAAAAGAGAATGGCGGAGGAGTGGGTGGGTGGACAAAGAGAAAGAAAAACACAAGAGTGATGAATTCAACACGTTTTGAGATGACACACTTTGCATTTTGAGAATCACCGGCAGTGATTTACAGTGATGTTACTGGTATCAGGTGGACATTGATGATAGTACTTTTAGTTTAGAAGCTTAAAATGTTTTTCATTTCAGCCACAATCATTTAAGCCACAATCGTCTCTTTTTGATGGATCACATAATGATAATAATAATAATAAAATAATAAAAAATAATAATACTAGTTGTATGATGTTAAGAAGATACATAAAAAAAGATTATTGGAGTATGATTCACAAGAAAATACTATTTCAGTCTTTCTACTTCAAAATGTCACATTTAATGTAATGTGTTACTTGCCGTTTGTGCCCATTTCTGAGTGAAAATAGTTTGAAAGCAAATCCTTTGTAGTGGTATGGCTAAATGCAACTAATAAAATGCAACTAATAGTAACCATACTAAGCAAGAATAGAAAGATATGGGTTTTAAAGGGAGGGAAAACATTCTTTGTATCTTTTGTTGTTGACGTCTCATTCTGTGCGTCAGTATTTTGGCCCAAAATCAATCGGTAGAAGCTAGCCAAATTACCTAGAGCAACCTGTCCATGGTTATGGGACATGCCGTCATCCTAAGAGCTAAGAGCATGAAAACATTGAAATTCAAGAGTCACTTGTTAAATGTTTTCTTGATCAAGTTTACCATTTTGCATATAGTTTGACAAGGTAATATCAATGAATATCAATGTTTGAATTTAAGAACTGACATTTACTTTTGTACAATAAATAGATATCTACCATGTTTGGTCACCACCTGATGTCTGGTCAAATCTGGGTCAGCGTCCTTTACAAATTCACATCAAAACAGATTCTGTAGAGGAAAGGACCTGAGAGGTCTGAAAGGTTTAGGATTGGAAATTTGTCCTATTGTGCTTGAGAATGGAAAAATGTAGAGTTCAGGGTTCTTCTCATTTTGTTCTTACAGTTTTCCATTCTCAACCACTTTAGGACAAATTTCAAGGTGAAATGAAAAAGAAAAGGCGTTAGGTCTACAAAAACACAAATCCCAGAGTCCCATCATCTCTTTTACACACAAATAGGCTTTTAAATTGGTTGTAAATCTCTCATTATCGCCAAACACTGGATTAAATCTTTTTGTCAACTTGTTTCCTTTCAATTAGCACAGATTTTGCATTTCTTTTTAGAACCGATTGATCGTAGGCCTCGTTGATCTGAGTTTTCTTTTTTAGGTGAATAAGCTTTAGTGAACTTTTTTCACTCAAACACTGCGGTGCATAAACTCAGATTAATGAAACCTCCGATCAACCAGTTCAAAACCTGTCCTAACTCAAATAAAAAAGTTGATAAAAAGATTGAATCCAATATTTGGCAATAACAAAGCATAATGAGAGAATTTATACGAAATTTTGGTCACACTTTAGATCAGGGTCCAATTCTCACTATTTACCAACTATTAACTACCACTTTTGCCTCAATAAACTCCTAATTACTGACTAATAGATAAGGTAGTTAAGTGTTCGGTTTATGGACTAGGTTTGGCCACTAGAGTCCCTCATTGTGTTTCATTTCAGTTCCCCGCCATTTTATCATGTGCTAATGTTCTCACCTGTGCCTCATTTCCTGTGAGTGTATTTAAGTTGCTCTGTTCCTCCGTTTTTTGCGCAGTGTTTGTAATGTTGAGACCAACCTCTTCAGTATTTTGGTAAAGTCCTCCTGTGATTTTCTCTGGACTTATTTGTTCTGTTTGATTATCTGACTTTTTCCATTTTGTTGTCCTTATTTTTTCCCATGGAAGTTTTTTGATTTCCCTTTTGGGAAACCTCATTTACCCTTTGTTTCTGGACCCTCTGTTGGATATTTTTGTATGGACTCATTGGAACATTTGGAGATTCTGTTTTGGAATTACTTCCTGAATTAATTAAATGAGACATTGAGCGTATTCCACGACTGAGCTCTCGTTTCTGCAACTGCGTCCTCTACCTTCTCCTTCATTCAGCCCTCACAGCTTTGTTCTAGCCTTGGTTCTGACAGTTAAGTTTAGGTATTGGGTAAGATTGAGGGATGTAGAATATTGTCATACAGAATAAGACATTAATAGGCCTATCTACTTTAGATGTGCTAGTAAACAGACAATATCCTAGCAATATGCATGCTAATAAGCAATTACTTAATTACTTAGTGAGAATTGGACCCTAAACTAAAGTGTTACCGCAATTATTACTATTTTTTGTAGGCCAGGCTATTTTTGAACTGGAACATCAAAAGTGTAACACGGTACCAAAATTGTGATCAAAGTCAGTAAGTTTTAGTTCAATGCTATAACATTAACCAGCATTTTCATGGGAAAAGGAAAATTGTCTCCTAGTCATAATGACCGGAACACAACCTGAGGGTTGGATTACTCTTTGTTTTATGCAACCAGGTCAACTTTTACTGTACCCCTACAGGTAAAAGTGAGCAGCAGAGGGCCGGTGACCGAGCATGTCGTGGTTCAGCTGGAACGAGCCGTACAATCGTAGCCCGCGGCGTGAGCCGTCTGAAGTAGTTGTGGACACCCTGATGCTGGAACTGAGCTGGCAGATGAAGGAGGCCGAGAGGCTGCAGCGGGAGCGAGACAATGAATACCGCAGGCTGAAGAGCGGCGTGGACTACAGCTGGCTCATGAGTGCCCCACGCACCTCGTACGACATCAGCCAAGGAGAGAGACTGGGCCTGGAGGACCTGTGTAGCAAAGTACCGCCAGCATACTGCGGACCTGCAATACAAAGGTGAGACAGATGGGTTAAACGCTCCATATTACGCCTTTTGTTTTCAACATGAGGATGTTCGTCACTGCAGGTTTAGGGGAGGTTGATCTGGGTAATTAGTTTACTAAGCCGTCTTTGTGATGTCTCTAAGTGCACAAAGACTGCTATGCTTTTTTTCTATAGGTGAGCTAAGCTGTAACCTTCTGAAGTGATAATTGTAAATCACACACAGGCCTCACGGGATACACACCTGACAGATTCAGAAAAGCCCCAACTGACGATGTTCCTTTCTGTTCGGGTGGCAACAGCATGGCAACCATTTTTTTTTTTTTTTTTCAGCCCCCTTTCACTTATAAACAACAGGGGTTGTTTCACCCAAAATTTAAAATTCTGTCATATCCTTTGTCGCTCCAAACCTTTATGACTTTCTTTCTTCTGTGTAACATAAAATATATATTTTTTTTTTTGTGTCCGTACAATGGAAGTCCATTGTAACCAAAGTGGTTCAGTTACCAATATTCTTCAAAATACATTTGTTTTCTG
The DNA here is from genome assembly GCA_030578255.1 of Tiaroga cobitis. Lineage (NCBI taxonomy): Eukaryota > Metazoa > Chordata > Actinopteri > Cypriniformes > Leuciscidae > Tiaroga > Tiaroga cobitis. The sequence continues at coordinate 910,069 of JAROOI010000033.1, forward strand.
CGGAGGAAGAAAAGTCATACATGTTTGGAACGACAAACCCTTCAAAGCTCCATAAGGTAACAAAATATGCTGTATTTTATTGTTCTGTAATTGTTACTCTATTATCAGGAGAGTGTTATGTTATTGCGACAGGTAGGTTAGATATACTGTATATCACTAAAGACCCGACTATGTAATAATAATTGGTGAAACATTCAAGCACTTAAGGGTTAAAAAGGACAAAAAGCATTGTGAAAGCACCATCTGAATTATGCGCTGCTTTACACAGTTATTGAACCAAACTGAATCAACACTGAACTGATTTCACTTGAATAATGACCGTTTATTATTGTCTTTTCAGAGCTGCTTTACAGCTGAATTGAATTATTTTTGCATCATTGATTCATTATAACCTGTAAAGCTGCTTTGAAACAGTCTTGTATAAAACGCTATATAAATAAAAGGGACTTGACTGACTCTTCCCCTCAGAAAGTTATTGTATGGCTTTAGAAGGTTTGGACTACTTTCATGGTGATTTTTTTTTTTTTTTTGTGTGTGTGTAGTTTTTGGAGTTTGACAGCCTATGATCACTGAACTGAAGATGCAGTGTACAAATAACTGCATACAGGTTTGGAACAACGTAAGGTTGAGTAAATATTGACACAATTTTCAGTTTCAAGCAAACTATCCTTGAAATCCTTTAAGTTATTGCTACAACTTTGTCAGAGAGTACTTTTTTTGAATAAGTGTAGAAGGATGATCTAGTCCTTCCCATGAAAAGTGAGAGTTTTAGAGGACTGTAATGATTAATGAAAGAATGAGAAGGAAGATTAAGAACTGATTCATTGATTTAGTTGGAGAACCTTGCTTGGAAACCTATTTTAAGACTCCCTAAGAACATCTTAGTTTACTCTGACTCAAGGGCTTATGTTTGCTCCCATAGGGACCTCGGGTGACAATTAACATGGTGAAGATAGGCTGATGTTTTGTGCTGTCTAATATGACCAGTGGAGATGGTTTCTCTTAATTCTGGCTTTACATCTCATAATGTCCCTATATATATATAGCTATTGTTATTTTCAAACTGTGCCTTTAAATCTCACAATTGTTGCTTTGATTCTTGCTTTTATTTCAACTTCATATCTCGCAATTGCAACATTATAGCTTCCAACTGCCACTTAATCTCACATTGTCACTTTATATATAAGCAGTTGCAACTTTGTTTTTCGTAATAATGACTTTACATGTCGTAATGTGACTATCTCACAATGACCTATTTATGTTTTACTCTGAGGCAGAAACAGGATCTCATAGGTCCTTGTGGAGACGCAAGTCGTGTTGTTTGGCACGTTTCTTCGAAATCTTAGCGTATTAAGCTCACGACGAGAAAGCAGCGCATAAGCAACAACATTTACTTAAAGCTACACTGTGTAACTTTTTTAGTTTATTCTTAGCTAAAAACACTTAGTTCTTTCAAAAATATATGTGCTCATTAATGTATATTTACTTCGTTCAAGTAATAAAGTATTCTCGTGAGTGTATAATATGCCATTGAAAATACATACGGGTAAGGGGTTCTAATGTCGGTCGCCATGTTGCCCCTCCATCTTGAAAGTACATTAGCCAAAGAGGGACATCAAGCTTCGCCTTTCGCGTTTTAACACTCGATGGCACCGTGTCGAGGAGGTCGTACTGGAAGCCATGATAATCTTGGACTCCATTGGCCACCGTAGGAGTTAAAACGAAATCGAAATTTAGAGGAACAGAAACTAATATTCACTGGATGGTCATATACCTTTTCACCGCTAGATGGGGGTAAAAATCACACAGTGTAGCTTTAAGCACATGTTACAAAGCACAGATTTTAGAAAGAGATGTTTAACAGCTTAGTTTCGATAAATGCACTTTGTTGGACTGAGGAGGATGGTATACTACACATCATGAAATAAACGTTTTCAATGACATGAAGCTCCTTGGACAACAGTTTTTTTTAAAACCTTCCTCTCTTCACAGGTTTCGGCAGGTGCTGATGGAGAACGAACCTGAGGTGCAAGAGGTTTCCGGACTCTTCCGTTCTGTGCTTGTGGAAACACTTGAGCGCGTTCATGAGGAGCAGGAGGCTCAGCATCTGACCCACCAGTGGAACAACAGACGCTCCATAAGCCTGTCGCTGATGAACTTCAAGTCTCGCGTGCGGATCAACCCTTTCGGGAGCACCTTGGGACTGAAATCGAGCAGTTACGGCTCAGAGGAAGATGGCATGGACGTCAAGACTGTGTGTGAGGATGTTGAGAAGGGCCTTAGCCTGACAGCGCAGAAAGGGCAGCGCGTGTGGAGCATGCCGGAGATCCGGCACAAGGGAATCAATGGTAAAGCTTGAGTGTCTGTGAGTGGGATTCAGCGGGATCCGGTCCAAGTCGACGACTAGCTGACGTTCCCAGCATCACCTTCACTTTCAGTATGTCTATATTCCAAGGTCTAAGCATGGAGGCAAGAGGCATGTTCATGTTGGGAAATAAATGTGAAGTCTTATAAGCAACGCATCACAAATCAATAAATCTTACAAGGATTACAGATCATAAACCCAGTTTATTTTCGAATTTGTGCAGTAAATTTCTAAAATAGAATAAGATATATTTATCTGTTCACTCAGCATTAGATTAAATTTGTTATTCTGAAATGATACAAATTTTCCCTTGAAAAAAGTTGTTATATGATATTTATGGTTTAATATTATTATTATTATTTTTAATATATTCCAGTGCAGGTCTAGTTTTTAGCTTTTTAGTAACATCGTCCCCTTTTTCAAACCAAGTGGGCCTGTATTTGGTGTGGAAACGTTCAGATACTTGTGATTTTATAGATATTTTTTTTCTTGTTGTCTTACAATGTATGTGCAATTGAGTAAGTAATGAGGTGTTTGCAAGACATTTAAATTTGAGTCACAGTACAAACAGTGTAACGGTAGAAAAATAAAGAGCTTATGATTCTGCGATAGTGACGATAACCTACATTTTTAACAATTGCCTCTATTGTATCTTATACTTTTTTGATTATTGTAAAAGACAATATACCTTTCACGTTCTTTCTATAGAGTACCAACTCAAACTTCCTTGCTCAAAGAATGATGTTGCACATTAGCTAATGTCTATCAGTTAGGAGGTCATGCTGATGAACTTCTAAAAGTTCCAAAATTTCATGTTTATATATATATATATAAATATAAATTAAAATGAACAGGTTTCTCTTCTGACCAAATAAAATTGATGACACATAGGCATATCCAAATGTTGCCAAATAAAATGCTCTCTCTAACAAGGACCTAAAGATGTTTGGTTATATATAAAAAAAGGACATCTGATTTGTCCCACCCCAATGCCCTGTTTTATTAGCAAATATATTAGCAATTACACAGTAGGCTGAAGAACATTTTAAGGAATTTCGTGAGGTTTTAAAATGCATTGTTATGAGAGCTGTCAAGTAGAGGAACTGGTTACACTTTATTTTGATGCTCTTCCAAAAGGCATTCTACCCTAACCGTCTAATACTCTGAGTTTGTAGACATGCAGGTGCAACGTTACTCATAATCAACAGAATGTATAAAGGGAACCATCAAAATAACAGTGTAACTGCAGAACTGAATTCCAAACTTTCTCAAATATCTTCAGGAATGTATGCCCCAAACATATGAAGGTAAATTAGTAGCAAAACTCGAGAGCACGTAGATGTGAATTTGAGAACTTGTACAATAAATATTCGTACTTGTATGTGAACATTTACACTCACAGCTCCGATGTGAAAACCTGTAAAATAAAAATCTGAACTTGAACACTGAGATTTGCACTCGCAGACAATAGTCACACCTGTATTCTGAATTTGAAGCTGCAGAAAAGCAGTCACAAATGTGTAAAATGACATTCTCAAAGATACGACGACAGACACAAACTTGTAATACAAATTTGCACTTCTTCTAACATTCAAATTCGCAGTACAACCTCAAATTGGCACTTGCAACTTCTCAAATCTGTCACTGCAAGTTCAAATTTCACGCCTTGACTTTTGCTACTCTTTTCGCGATATATGAGGTGCAAAACTGATTTGTGCACTTGTAACGAGAGAGTGGCGAGAGAGAGAGGGGGGCGGGAGCGGGGGTGTTCAAAGGAGCCGTTTTATTGGTTGGCGCCTAGCCAATGAAATAGGACTTCTATTGTACCCGATGATGTCACGAAACCCGCCTCCTTGTGGATGTTCTGAAACGCTAACATGGCAATGCATTAGACTGATTTAAAAGACATAATTGATATTATCAAACTTAGTAAACACCATACTGATAATGTATACTACAGAAAAACAGATGAGCACAGAATATGACGAAAGAAAGCAAATTTGTGTTCAGTGCAAATAGACCAGCTGCCTGTGTTTTATTAATAATGTATAAGGAATTGTGTGTTTTTTTTATTTTTTTTTATAACTGTTGGTCCATTAAGCCTCATTAAGCGTTTTCTTGGTTTTCTATGAGAGGAAAATGCTTAACGTACAATTAAACAAGTTGCGTTCATTTTCTGCTCAATTGCTTTTCTGTATGCTTTATTTATGGTGTTTCCTGATTGGTCTTTCAATACCACTGTCTTAACCCTTTGATGCGCAAGCTATGGATACCCCCTCTAATGCACAACATGGGTCTAAAAAGACCCGTATTCATTTCCTATGTTATTTCAAGCATGGCTCTACATTTTTTTGTTTCACCTTTTGAAATCACTTTATTTGAGCATTTTATATTTCATGATCTATAAATTTCATGATTTATGAATATTCAAAATATCTTGTTTTCAATGATCACAAATTCATATTTTAATATTTCCTAGGTTTTGTGTAAATACATCAAGTTTACACACATTGGTCTAAAATGACCCATATGCAAACGTGATAAAAACAAAACAATAAAGAACACTTTTTGTTAAAATAACCATTGTCACAGTTGTTTAGATCAACACATTTACTGTAACACTTGAAATATGTTTATTGGCCACTTTGTCACGCATAACATACATATAACCGATAACACTGAAATTGAACTGTAGTGTAGTGCAACTGTAGGGTGATCTCCCCACCACCAATGATCTCCCCACCACCAATGTGCAGCTTCCACCCGGATGATGCGACAGCAGCCATAGTGCACCACACCACGGCGTATGTGACCGATAGCATTGATTTATGACCATTTATAAAAATTAATATGGAGGTACTGCCCAGGTAAGGTTTCTGCCCAACAGCGCCAATATATACTTGTATATATAACTTTCTATTGCAACTTTTATTTTGTTGACCTAGCTAACATTCGATAAAATAAAATATGTCGACCGCAAGCTAGCTAATAGTATTGGACATGTTTCTCTTTTGCACTAGTAATGGATTTCAAGGTCAAGGTAACCTTAGCCTAAACGTTCAAATTTTAGGCTATATCTAGATGTCTTTCACAAAATATCAAATATTTTCTGTGACAAAAAATGTATTAAATAAAACTTACATGCATGAAATATACAAAAGAAGCCATGTTGAATTGTGAAATGTTTGGCAGGTGAATAGTTTTCTGCAGTAAATATATTTATATTATTTATAAATATCAAAGGTTCCTATATGGGTCATTTTTGACCCATGTGTGTAAAATTGATGTAGAAATACAAAAACCGTGTTTGTTTATAAAGTAAGAAAGGAAAAATAAAAATAATGATTTGTGGAAATCAAAAACAAAGATATTTAATGAATACCTGGATTAATAAATGATAAAATACATTTCTTTCAAATATTCAGCAAAGAAACATGATTACGGATCTTTTTAGACCCATGTTGCGCATTAGAAGGGTAGTGAAACAAAAACCATTTTTATTTGAAAAGTAAGAAAGGAAAAATTTAAATAAGGATTTGTAATGATCTAAAACGAGTTATTTGAGGAATACCTGGAATACTGAATGATGAAATTAATTTCTTGCAAAGATATAGAAAATGAAAACTCAGTCGGGTCTATTTAGACCCATGTTGTGCATCAAAGGGTTAATTTAACGTGTTGCGTTCATATTCTGTGCTCATCTGCTTTTCTGTAGTATGCATTATTGTGTTAACTAAGTTTGATGATATCATTCATTTCTTTTAAATCAGTCTAATGCATTGCCATGTTAGCGTTTCAGAACATCCACGAGGAGGCGGGTTTCGTGACATCATCGCGTACAATAGAAGTCCTATTTCATTGGCTAGGCGCCAACCAATAAAACGGCTCCTTTGAACACCCCCGCTCCCGCCCCCCTCTCTCTCTCGCCACTCTCTCGTTACAAGTGCACAAATCAGTTTTGCACCTCATATATCGCGAAAAGAGTAGCAAAAGTCAAGGCGTGAAATTTGAACTTGCAGTGACAGATTTGAGAAGTTGCAAGTGCCAATTTGAGGTTGTACTGCGAATTTGAATGTTAGAAGAAGTGCAAATTTGTATTACAAGTTTGTGTCTGTCGTCGTATCTTTGAGAATGTCATTTTACACATTTGTGACTGCTTTTCTGCAGCTTCAAATTCAGAATACAGGTTTGTGACTATTGTCTGCGAGTGCAAATCTCAGTGTTCAAGTTCAGATTTTTATTTTACAGGTTTTCACATCGGAGCTGTGAGTGTAAATGTTCACATACAAGTACGAATATTTATTGTACAAGTTCTCAAATTCACATCTACGTGCTCTCGAGTTTAGCTACTGATTTACCTTCATACAAACATAACAACAGTGAGAAAATGCAATGCATTATAAACTATATACCTATACTAGTACTATATATGTGTGTGTATATATGTATATGTATATATATATACTATATATGATGAATATAACAATATAGCTTAAGTCTGGGGAAATAATGAGCTTGTCTGTCGACAAAGAAATGTGTGTAAGAGTGCTGGGATGCTGATTAATGTGTATTAATTCATGCAGCAACAAAGCCTGTGGAAAATAAATGTATCTTCAAACACTTCCCCAGCTATAAAAGGTAACACTTTATTTTACAGTGTCCTTGTTACATATACTTACCATAGTAATAACAGTAACTTCTGCATAATTACATGCAACTAATCCTACCCTAACCCTACAGTAAGTACATGTAGTTGCTTAATATTACTCAGTACTTAAATGCATTGCTGATGATGTATGTGGCATCAAAACCTTTTTGAGACTATAAAAAAAAGGACACGATTTATTTAACAATAACCTATTGTCATGAGAACGATCAGACGCACATGATTCACAATGGCAGCTCAGAAGCTGTTCTCCACAACCTGTTGGTGGCGCCTTTGCATTCGGCGGATCACCGCAGTAAATGCAGATTATCAGGGGATAACAAGGGAAACACCATTGGGACAACACCACTACAATGATGTTTCAAATTTAAATTGTTTAAAAAAAAAGAAAGAAAGTAAAATACAACCTTAATTTCCCAGGTGAATCAGGCCAAACTGTTCATATATCAATCACATAACATCTTTCCGAACATTTCCTTACTGATTCAATTATTATTTACTTGAGCTTTGCACTTAAAAATGAGAATACAAGAATACTTTTTTTTTTTTATACAATTTCGGTAACATGTAACAATGTCACACTCAAGCTACAGTTCTCATAGGGTACAGTTTATCAGACACATAACATAAGTACTGCAGGACACAGCCTGGAATTAAAAAAAGGACAACAATTATCTACATGAAGAATTTATGGAAATGAATTGTCAATGTATAACATCAGGCAACAACATTAATAGTTGAAGATGGTCTTTCCCTGAGTGGTGGTCAGGTGAACAAGAAAAAAAGAAAAAAAAACTGGTTCTGTAGTTCCAGGACTGAATCAGAAGGTGGAGTTTAAGAACTCAAGAAGTTCAGCTCTGTTTTTGTCCCTCTGTTTTAAAGAAAAGAAACAGCTGGATGATAGATCTGTGCACAACTGTTTTTACATTTTACTCAGAAATGAGAACAAAACCAGAGAAAAGAAGCAGAGAAAATAATATGCATTTCACTCTTTTAATTAAGAGGCCATATTATGTCCTTTTAAGTCTTGATTTCGTTTTTAGGGTCTACAAGAATACAGTCAACTCAAAAATGATTCAGACACCAGATATCATTTTTTACTAGGGCACTATAGTTAATTTATGTAAGTGAGGATAGCAAAATAAAGTGACACATCAACTGATTTGATAGCTGTGAGTTCTTGTCATATTTTATTACTATTTTCAAAACGATAGCGAATAAACTGTGATAATGTGAGAAATGTTGAAGGTGTCTGAATACATTTTGGTTTGACTGTTGTTTTTCATGCTTGTAAACAGTAGCGCTCCGTTTAGTTCAGTCTCTATGAAGCCCCTCCTTCCGAAAAGCGCAGTGTGCTCTGATTGGTCGGCTGGACAGCGTGTTGTGATTGGTCAACCGCTTTGAGCGTGTTTGGGAAATGTCACACCCCTGACCATAACCCATAACCCGTGTGTTTTAACACACAACTAACACAACTCAGCTCAGGCCTCGTCCCATTTTTCCGCATGTCTTGGGCGGGAATTATTTAAATGAGGAATATTGTGATGTGTATGTTACCGGAAGAAAACTCAAGACTACAATGGAGGCGTTTCAGGGAGTTCAGAAAAAGTGGTAACATTGGTGTGCTTTGTAACTTTGCAGACCTTGTTCATGCTCAAACAGCAACATTACACTCTATAGAAAGTTGAAAATATAAAAGAGCATAATAGGTCCTCTTAAAAATCAAATGTTTAATCATGCTTTTCTTTCATGATGTGTAATATGCACAACAACAAAACTCACCTGCTTGTCTTTCTTTGATTTTTTCACTTTCATTTTAATCTTTTTTCCTGATATCATACTGTACTTGCCACTTTTCTTCTTTTCCTTAAGATACTGGGGATGACAGAAATTCCGTTAGATCACTTTTTATAAAAATTACAGGAAAACAAAAACAAAAAAAACACCACAGCACATTGCTAAGATATGATGCCCAATATGAGGTTTTGAGTCGAGCACCTTTGAAATCTGAACAGGTCCAGAGCTGTCGTCCTGCTCTTTGTGTCCCTTTTCCTTCTTCCGCTTGCGTATCTTCTCTTTTCTTCCTTTCTAAAATAATAAATTAAATAAAAAAAATTATTTTTAATAAAAAAAACTTATCTGGTCACTAACTGACATTGTATGTCGAGCTGCATAAAAATTACATTGAAATGCTTGCTTTTGTGTTCAACAAAAAATGTTTACAGTATACAGGTTTGTAACAATGAGGATGAATAAATGATAATACATGATTACAGAATTTTTACTTTTGTGAGAACTGTCCTTAAATACTTGCTCCTGACCGAAGTACACAAATATACAGATTCAACCATACCTTTTTGCCATGTCTCTCTTTCCCTTTCTTTGAAGATTTGCTTTGCTTTTTGCAAGAATCTGGCAGCAGAAGCACAAAACACATTGACATTTCTTGCATCTCATCTGCTACATCATAAATCTTTATTTTATCAATTTAAATGATTTCCTCTTTCCTGTTAATGAAGTATGTGCAGTTTTACACCTACAAAATCTCTCTTTAAGGACTATACACTTGGGAGTAAAGCAAGACTTTTATTAATAGCTTTTTTCAATGAGTAAATTATTTAATATAGCATTTTGAATTTAACTTACCTGAGTTACTGGAGCTGGAGTTACTATGTGACGATGAACTGCTGGAAGAAGAGCGCGAAGAAGAGGATGATGACGAGGAAGAGGATGATGACGAGGAGGAAGATGAAGAACTGGAGGATGATGAGGACGACCTGCTACGGCTCCTTGCCCGCTTCCGGTTTTCTCTCCCTGTTGATACATTTAAAACACTGTAAGCAAAATGATCCCTGTTCGGTTAGTCAGGGTTAGTGATCCTGTTCTCCACATTTCCTTTCCTTTCAGCTGTCTTGAAACTCACCTCTGCTGTGAGAACTACTTGATTCACTTCTCGATTCACTTCTCTCCCTTCGGTCCACTTTGGCAGACTGAAACGAAACAATTAAAACATGATAATAAAACTGAATATCCAGATCCTTTCAAATGTTCAAAACATGGACGGTGAATCGCAGGCATGATTAGAAGTTCTAGAAACTAATCATTCTACTACAACCATTTACTTCACAAACCATTTACACTTCATCTATATAAATAGAAACAAAAGCTTGTGAACCTAAACCAGAGAATTACAGCTTTATCTGAAGATTAACGAGACTGTTGTCTTTAATGCAAGCGGTTCAACAGTTTACCATGTTTATGTTAAACTATCCTCAAAATGCGGTCCTTCCGCCCGCAACAAAAATCAGAAAAATCAGAGGAATGGCACAATATGAATATAATCCGTGCTTAAAATAGACTGCGGAGCATTTAAATGCTCCTTTTTCATGTCTGTGATCAGTGCGTGAGTATCAATAAGATAAACACCACTGCGCGGCCATCTTATTTTACGTCATACAAACTAAATCATCCGGGTACTGCTTTGCAGCGCAGGCGCGCGACCCACACGAGCATACAATTAAATTGTCGATGTGCTGTATATTTACAATTCATTTGCTAATAAAGTTTCTCTACATCCTTATTGATTCATAAACGTTTTGACCAGTCCGTTTTTGAAGCGGCACGAAGACGACGTTATCAGGTGATAACTGTTACTTTTCTAAGCGCTGACAGGGATCAACATACAAACGCCTCATTGTCCACTGGATCGTACGTCAACGGCGCCGCCATATTGGCCCGGGCAACATAATTCTCATTCGTGTACCGAAGTAAAGATCCCTGGCTATTTTGACACCCCGGTGTCAATTTTTTATATGTCTATGATTAGTCATTATTGATCATTAAATTACAATTTAACAAACAATAATATGTATGGCTCTACCAGAATTCCAATTTTGTTGGAGAAAATATTAAAACAAGTTGTAGCCTATAGCCGATTTTAGTTTACAAAACTTTTTTACGAGGCAAAACGCATCCTGACATTTAAATTCTGCTTTCTTGGACGTCACGCACATCAGGATAAAATGTGCTGCTTTTTAACATAATGGAGGACATATGGAGGGATCGGTAGGTACTGCCCATGGGTACTGCCAGACAAGATATGCTACCAATGTTTACATCTCTTTTATTGAAACGCTACTGCATGTTAATAAACAGTTTCTTCTGCATGTTGCGTCTTATTCTTAAGAAAGCATAAAAGTCAAGCCAGAAAGCGTGACAGCAGAAACTCTCCCCTATCTGTTTGTAACCCAATAGTGCTTATATCTAAATTAACTGGACCCTTTGTTCATAGATTAAGTAATTCATATTTCATTGTTTTTTAATATAATACATTAGATAAAAATGCATAATTAAATAGGTTCCAGGAGGGTATATTTCTTCTGCCATACATACCTTTTCCGACAGGGGCCGCCATCGAGTAAATGAAACTAAATTGTTGCCACCCACATACTGTCTCTAAAAAGAACATTATTGCAGTTTGTTAGTTTTTCAGGATATATCGTTATAAATACTTCATATATCATTGCATAAAGGGTTGTTACTGGTCACAATAATAAACAACAGTAATTGTTGCAAGAAAGTTGAAGGATCTCTCTTTCGGTTGTTGACTAATAGAGTGCGTAGAGTACTTTTTGTAGGCCAACCTGGAAGTTAGCCTCACCCTGGTTAGTCTCAGACGTCACACCCAAGGACCCAGCTACAGAGAAACTGCTAGACTGCAACAGACAATTGACCAATCTAAACATGATGCGGGAACAGAGCAAACTGTGATTAGTTGCTTTACATGTCAGTCCTTGGCCAATGAAAGCTGCCATGGAGTCCAAGCATTCTGCCATGGGTCTAAAGTGTCTGGGTCCTACACGAGACTGCACCCTGGTTCCCTCGACAAAAACACGAAAGGTTTTGGCCTACAAAAATATGTCATCCCTGGATAACTCTATTGGCATAATTGTAAAACAAAACAAACAAATAAAAAACATTCACGATGAAAGCATTGGGTAAAATATAGCTCTAGTGATGATAAAAATTGGGTCTGTAAAAACAAAGCTTATTCAAAGGAAAATTAAAACTACTTCAATAAAAGGCACAGGCAAGTAGTTACACGGGGCGTAAATAAAATAGTTGACGTGCCAACACGTTTTTTTTTTTTTTTTACATAAACCTTGAGATTGGGCTGTTTAAGTAAATGTATAAATAAAAGTGTATATCTGGTTACCATGCATATAGTTCGATTAGATGGAGTATAACATACCATGCCATACCACAGCACAGGACTAAACATATCTTAAAACCTTTTTACAGAACACAATCTCTGTTACTCACAGAAAAAGTAACAGCCTTAAATATAATTTAAAAAAGGAAATTCAGATATGCTGATTTTATAAATGACAGTAAAAGTTTAATGCATTCACAGAGTTTTCAAATACAATGAATTGATGAGGTTTGGGAGTGAGGCATGTGGGAACACATACATTCAAAGACAAAAAAATAAATCAGTAAGTCAGCTTGCAAGGATTTTTTCCATAGCCTCTTTATCTTTAAACAACATGGCATTTGGAAGTCTTACCAAGTGCAAGCAGTGACTGTCCGATCACGTCAGCTTATTTGTACTACAAGCTAAAAGTTCAAGCAATGCAGTAAAAGAGCTTTTATGTAATGCTGTTGTATGACATCATAGTTGTACAATAATCCTGACAAAAAGTTTCAAAGATATAATATACAGTGGCCCCAAAATGTATTTGGACACTACATCACACTGAAGACTATAATGACGCTACAGCCTTTCCTCAGAATTAACTTCACATTTTTTAGCCATTTATGCCATTACATTTAATCAGTTGGTCCCAGTGTCCTTTAGTCCTTTGGGCAGTTTCTTCACAACCAGAAAGTGTCCAAAATGTATATTTTTAGTCAAATTAAAAAGTAAAATTTAGTCTTTTTTATCAGTGTATATCTTGTTGTTTCATATTTTTAAACCTATAACAACCTGGAAAAGTGTGCGTGGTTATCTTTGTTTTAAATACATGTCACTTTATTTGATATTTTAATTATTTATTTATATTTTTATGTTTTATATACAATTTTAAACGGGACTTGAAATACTTTTTGGGGCCACTGTTTGCCTGAGTTCATATATATATGATTAGAAATTGTGTGTAAAATATAAAAGTCAACACTATATTTGTTAGTTTTTCAGGATACAATAGTTTTCAAATACTTCTTATATCATTGCATAAAGGGTTGTTACTGATCACAATATTAAGCAACTATAATTGTTGAAAGAAAGTTGAAGGATCTCTCTTTGGATGTGGACTAATTGGCATGATTGTAAAAAAATAATAATATGAAAGCATTGGTCAAAATGCATATCTAGTGACGATTAAAACTGGGTCTGTAGAAAATAAAAAAGCTCATTCAAAGCAAAATTAATTTTGATAAAAGGCACTTACGAAAGAAGTCTCACATTGGCTCAGATATTTGGCATGTTACAGTGAGCAACTAGTCAGTCAGTGTCTGTTAAGCGCAGTTCAGCAGATGACAACAATAACTGACCCGCACTTTGAGTTAACTCAGTAACTTTTTGGTAAAACACTTTAACCATCTTACATTTCTTTAGGCTATATACACTGTGGAAAATAAATTGTTGTTTCAACTTAAAAAAGTAAGTGTTCATGCTGCCTTAAAATTTTAAGTTTAATCAACTTGAAATATGAAGTTGTAATAAGTGACTACTTGGATATTATTTGAGTTGACTGAACTCAAAAATTGAAGGCAGCATGAACACTTACTTTTTTAAGTTGAAACAACACATTTGCTACAGTGTATAATGCCTACACTTGGAAGATTTTAGAGACCACTTATCAGTTTAATCATATGAATGGCATGTTTTAAAATTTTAGCTACATGTTTTTAGAAAAGCACCACTTACAAAAGAATCCATGCTTCATGTTCACTAGTGTCTTTAACAGCTAAAAGCTAAAACTAAAATCATTACCAGCTGTTAATGATTTTAGTGGTGACGTAGATGCTGGTTGAAAAGCTCCTGAGGTGCTTATTGGACCTTATTGGCTCTTGTTTTGTGAAGTTGGTTTGAAGCAGAGCTTTAAGCCTCTGCTTTGTTCGGGGAATAATCGCCATGAGTCAAGCGCTCTTCGGTTTCTTCCTCTTCCTCCGGTACCTGCATGTCAAAAGCAACCACGATTACCAAACTTATAAGCTACAAGACATTTTCATGAATGTTAAAAATGTTGTGACCACGTATTACTAAATAGCATTTAGTAATTTCTCTTTTTTTTTATTACGCGGCACTGTGGAATACTTGATTCTGATTGGTCAATCGCTCCATCCAGCAGTATGTTGTTCCCCAATAACAACCGGTAAAAACTGATAACACAGGCTCATCTGGGTAACTTTACGCTTGCTAGGAAAGTTTTTTCCTCGTGGAAGTTTTGGGTTTGGTGAGCTAATAAAATATTAAAACTCAAATCAACATTTTGTGCACAGATATTTAATTATGTCATCCGGGTATCTCTCTTGTTTCACACAAACGCAGATGCTGCCATTTTTTGGACGATTGTTTTGTAAACTGTAATGGATTATAAAATAACAAACAGGTATGATTTTAAAACAGTTTAATCTCAAATCGATATCTCTTATCCCCATAATTATTTATGTGGCGAAATGCCATGTAATAAGTGGTATGACTGTACCGTATCCCTTAAATGTCTGTCTAGTTTGAACTTGCCGCTTGCTAGCAACTACTTTCGTTTGAGCGTTTGAGCTAATAAAATGTTTCAACTCAGATCAATATTTCATGTCTAATTATTTACCTATATGTGGCAAGTAGCCATGTAATAAGCAGGATAATGTACATCCAGCTTCGCGTCGGGGTCCTCATCACCCTGTTGGGGTTTGTTCTGCGGTAACAACCGGCTGGATGTACATTATCCCTTACTTGACGTACCTCCCAGAAGATTGAGTCATCAAAGCAGTTTTGGTCAGGTGGCTGTCCCAAAAACGGAATCTTCATAATCAGACCTGGAGGAGATATGAAAAATGTTTTACTTTGTGTTTTTTTATACATTGTTATACTTTCTTTGTTAAGTGGGTCAGTGACAAATAAGTGTGTCCAAAAATCTAGTTAAAATGCATGTGCCAAGTTCTTAAAAAAGTGTACTCTTTGAATTCATGTTGGTTTCATATGGTTTTGATCTGAATAAAATGATTTAGATCCGAATAAAAATAAATGCATAATGTCTTGCAGATTGTATGGTGCTTGTATCAGTACCCACCTGTGATCAACCCACCAACCAAAGCAAACCCTAGAGATGATGCCAAACCCCCTGCCTGATGAGCTGCTGAAACACTGGGACAAACAAGCTCAGAGATATTAAAACCATTTCTTGCCATACTGATAATAGCAAAAATCCCAAAACAAAATGTTAAGAGCTGACATCTACCCTTCTTTCTTATTCAGTGCTGACGCCACAATGCCGGCAAGACCGCCTAGGATGCCCGGCATGCCATGGAGGTTATGCACGCCACAGGTGTCTTGAATTCCCAGTTTGGAGGCGAGTACGGGCTGAGGAGAGAGAGCGATGGACACAAAGATGGATCAATATGCGATTGATTTATGGTATAGAGAATGTCTGGGATGTGAAAGAATATCATACAGTGAGGAACTTAAAGCCAACGGTGGAGATGATGCCTGCAATGGTTCCGATCAGCATTGCTCCGAATGGCTGGATGTTCATGTCGGCGCAGGTACCCACCGCAACACCTCCAGCCAGCGTGGCGTTCTGAATGTGAACCTGTGCAACAGAATACAACAGGCTTTGTCACAAGGCTTTACTAAATGTGAGATCTGGTACAATTACAAGAGACTGGTATGATGACCAACCATGTCAAGTTTCCCTTTCTTCTCCACCAGACTGGAGGTAGCGTAGGCAGCGAGAGTACAAGCAGCCAGAGAGAAATATGTGTTGATAACAGCTCTCAGCTGAGCATCACCAGGTTCAGCAATAGCAGAATTAAAGCTGGGCCAGAACATCCACAGGAAGACTGTGCCTACAGACCCAAGAAGAGTGGGATGGTGAATGTACCTATACAGACACGATGCTTGATGAATTACATTTGTATGATCACCTTTCTAAGCACATTTTTAGCGTTGATATGCTTACCAAATCGCAAAATGGAGACTGCCCTGCACTTTAACTATTTGATTTGACATAAATGTTGTGAGCTACAGAAGTACACTAAGTTAAAACTTAATTTCACCAGCAATATTTTCTTGAGTTGTTTTGTCCACTAGATTTTCTGCAGGCATATATATTTTCAACACCAAGGTCTACACATACCGATCATTGCAAACAAGTCTGAGTGATAGACTGATCCGTCATTCTCATGGCCGTTCCGAAGACCTGGACGATAAAGAACACGAGCGACAGACAATCCAAAGTAAGCCCCAAAAGCATGGATGGTCATGGAGGCACCAACATCAGAAACCTGTTAAGAAACAAGAATGGTTATGAAGAACAGATTAAAAACTTTCAAGTTCAAGTTTGACTGCAGCTTTAAGGTAAGGTTTATTTTGTAGCGGTGCCATCACTGTTCACTATCAGATTCATCACATCATTCATTTCCTTTATTCCCAGGTAATCCAGGCACTATATCTTCTTCATGACTGAGAGGGTGCTAATGATAACGTGTAATTTAGTTGTTATTAGAACACTGGGTGTGTTCATCAAGTTTATCCTGTCAACTTTAGGAAGGAGATAGAAAATAGCCATTTTCCTTCATCTTTGGCCCAGCTTCCTTTTGTAATGTAATTACTTTGCAGGAACTCAGACTCAAAAATATTAATGAAACTCAACCAAATTAAAAGTAGTACTAAAATGATGTATAATGTTTAACCTGCACTAAACCCTTGATCTGGTGCAAATCAAGTTAGTGGTCAAATGAGAATGGAAGAGGCGTCATGTTTATTCCCCCAAAAACACTAAAATGACGAATTAAGTAAATGAACAAATGAGCCTTTACAAACCCCAAGAATTTCCACAACCACATGCTCATTGATGCAGAAGATGGTGATCTCCAACAAGGTCATGATGAGAAGCTGGACAGGGCTGGTTTTCCCCAAAACCGCTCCAAACGAGATCAGAACCGTTGCTGTACTGAAGTCAGCATTAATCATACTGTAGGAAAGGAATTATGGGACAGGTGCAGAGTTTTACTCATAGGCATATGTAGTCAGATATCTATTTCAAGTTTAATTGAGTTAAACGTAACTGAACATCTAGCATTGAACTATTTTGTTGGATAATAAAATAACGAGCGGCTATATTAAGTCAGTCACCCAAGATCCTACGGTCACCAAAAGGATGAGTTTACCTATAAATGCTGACTCTTATTTTTCCATCATGCAAGTGCCAGATGTTCTGGAGGAGAAGACCCCACTGCAAGCCAAAGGCAGCCAGCAACAGGTTGACGCCCACACTGCTGAAGCCATATCTCTTTAGGAAGGTCATCAAGAAACCAAACCCAATGAAGATCATCACATGTACATCCTGAAACACTGGACACATGGATAAAAGGTTGATGAGAGAGAGACATCTAAAGCCTGAAGTTATTCAGAACCATATTTACTCCATCAGTAGTTTGAACAGGTCACCAATGAAAAGGTGCACTGCTACATTATAGCAATGATTTCCAACTCTGTTCATCACACAAAGCTATTTTATATTAGTTTTGCTACTTAGGAAATGTAGCAAACAGATTAAATGAACAAAGTTTATGATATTTAGCTGTTTTTGTCCCTGGTGGTAGAGCTCGACAGTACTGCATGAAGATTTGTGTTTAAAAAAAAAAAAAACACATGACATGAGTAAATGACAGATGACCGAAATTTCTTTTCACGGTGACCTGTTTCTTTTAAAGTACAAGAGAAAATGCATAACATATTAAGCAGTAAAGTAATTCTTGATTAATAATTGCACCCCAAGAATCTTTACACAGCAACACAGTTCTGCTCAGCATAAAAAGATCTGTTTAAGAGTAAACCCTGCAAATTTGTAACGCTCATGTTCATCAGCCAAAAACCATGTGGTACAAAGGTCTTGTGTGCTCTTCTATTAGTCTATGAATGACAGGTTTAAGAAGGTGCCCTAAGTGACCCTGTTGGCGTGTGTCATTTTATTCACTTCACATGACTCTAATGGGCGTTAAAATGTACTTATTCCATGATTAGTTACATTCAAGCAATCCAGCCTTTTTTTAGTGCCCTAACTGTCTGCAACACGACAAGCCTTAAGATGTTTTCGAAGCGGCTTTTTCTATGTTTCAGAAAGCGTTGATTGGGCACCGCACATGCACTAATGTAATGCACATGTAAACAAATATGTGACCCTGATTGCAAAGTTTAAAGTACATATGACCAGAACTTTCAGAATCTGAAACGGATTCATTTGGATTGACGAAAAGCATAAACACACCCAGAGATTTGCAGTGACAAAGCAACATGAAATCATTTGTTTTCATGAATTATACTGCCAATTGGGAATGGAAACCATGTCAGAAATTGAGTGACACTGATTCACAGATTAATAATGCCATTGCTATGATGTATATTATATTGCTGTATTTTTAATTAAATTACTTTCTGGCAATCCATCCAGGGTGTGCGTCCCTGCCGGGATGTGGATGGATGTAGTAAGTTAATTACAGCAAACGGATTGCTTTTCAAGAGAAGCAAGGAATTGCTAAGAGTAAATAGATACACTTAGGCCTATACATTATATCGTCGCTGTCTGATGAAAACCGCGTATGTCCATTTTGCCGATTTTGAGATTTTTCGACGGATAGAATGTCCAGGTTCATTTCCGTATACAGTATGCTTCACATTATCTAAATGACCAATGAAAAGTTGTGAAATCATGTCATCTGATTTTCGCGTATATCCATTTGCTGTCAAAGCACACAATATCTCCCGCCCTGTGGAGGCATCTCGCCGGTCTCGTGAAGTTCGTCTCTGGAAGCTCAGCATTGGATAGCCGAATAACACTGTGAGGTAAAGTATCAGCAAACGTTTGTTTTTGACAACTGTTCTCAAGTTTATTATAGATTCACAACTGTTATTTACCGGTAAATGGTCTAGATGAAGTAATTGTCCACAGGCTAACTTAGTTCTTCGCAGATTAGCTTGCTTGCTAGTATGTAAATAAACTTGGTCTCATTGATAAGATTTATACTTTTTTTTTTTGAGTCAAACTGATCAAATTATAGCGGAGCAGAGGGATGATTTATAACGACAACTTTTGATGAATTTATGAGAAATCTACTGACGCAAACAGACAAAGTGTAGTAAAATAAAGACCTAAATGTGTATTTCAGACTTTTTTTATGTTATTGAAGACAAATATCCCAAAATCTCAAAATTGACTGGTGAAAAAAAGAAACAATGTTTTTGCCTGCCGTGTCTCGCCTTAATAAACGGAGCGTAGCCTATTCATCTGTCATCTGAAACACGAGTTGGTCATTCTAATTAATGATCGGAAGAACGCGTATCGACCATCGTTACTGTAAAATATGCACGTATGTCCATTTAAACCCAATTTTGGTCAAATGTGGATTATATCATTACACTGGCAAGAATATGGTTACATTTAAAGATGCCGTACCAAGTATGACAACGCTACGTTCAACTGCTGTGAAATTACGGTGTTTTTTTCACTTCCTGAAAAGTAACCGTTTTGGACATACGTGAGTTTCATCGGGCAGCGACGATATGTATAAAAATGGTATGAATTCACAGTACTTAAATGCACACATTGATTGTCTTAGTAACACAGCACCAACACTGCTGGACTTAGCCCATCTTTCCTGCAGAGAGGAAATGAGCTCTACACTTTCCAGCTCAGGAAGCTGTACAGTCAACATCCCTGGACACAGAGATAGGATATGGTCCAGAACACCTGATTCATCAGCAAGGCCCATTTTCAGACTACACAATGCAAACCATATCATTGTCCCCCTACTGATATTAATCAGACACATTAACGATTGTCAGGAAGTTTAAACGGGTCTCATTGTCAGTCCCAAGAGAGACAAGTGGAACTGCGAAGCGTGAACCTCCAAGGTGCGGCACCAGACTTTGAATAGGCGAACATTACTTCAGGCTTCCTCGGGAATGCCTCTGAACCCTTCCACCCATTCAATAATCCACACAAAATCTAAACTTGCCAGTGGACAAACCCAAATAGTCATCAATCATAGTGCTCATGGTCTGACATCTGCTAAGCTCATCAAGATAGCCAATGAACCCTGCAAGTACTACCAACTAAGCTTAGAGAGGCACTTTTATTTGCTATAGCTGCATATTTTTATAGCTTGCTATATATTTTTATTGCTTGCTCTCTTTATAAACGATCATGTCCTCATTTTATGTCATATTCCATGCTGACAGCAGACCGTACAAAGCGCTATACGATGATACAGTAAAAACAGACTAAACAGGAAAACTTCAGATAAATATGCAATGATTAAAAATCAGCAAAGTTCAGTCTTATCTTGCTATGCAAGCCATCTTAAAACAAACAAACAAACAAGAGAACGTGATCTATAACTGCATGCACTCTATTCTCAATGGTCATTTTTTGAAGTTTCACAGAAAACATCTCAACAAAGGATCCCCCGAAATTTGATAGGATCTAGCTGTTATATCACCACAGCCCTTCCCATCCTTCTTACTTCCAATCCAGTTGTGGTACCACAGTAGTGTTATTTTTTACTCTGTATTCAACCAATCGTTTACTTTATTGTCACTAGTCTTTGATGGTTGTTGAGCAATAAAATGCTGTCTTGCTGAAACCCCCCAAAAAACATTTAAGTGGGCCTCTGACACAGCTGAAACAGAGGTTATCTACCCTTATCAGCTGTTGTACGACCCAAGTCTTTTCCTCTGATCTTTCTGTTGAAAACATATTTACAGTGATAGAGTTGGCTAAAGGACTTTTCACTGGCTATTTAATGTATGCTTGTTTTGGAAGAGCATCATAGAGGAATACAGATCAACTTGCCGGCTGAGTAAAGGTGCACAATCCATTTTTCCCAACCATTGGCTCTTACAACAAACAGAATCATTTTCCCAGTTAAATTTTTCGTATTTCCCACATGCAACAGATTTGCTGATAAAATCTCAAAGGTCCCATTTTCCTAATGGGTGGAAAGTTTCCTCTCTTCGCGAATGTTCAACGACTTAATTGCATTCTGTCAGCGTTAATTTAGAGCGCTGTGACATAACTTAGCTATATCTGTTTTCTCTGCTGCCAAGAATAAAGTGCCCTTTATTTTATTTTCTTTGAAGCTTTTCTCATTCATTTTTGGAATGCTTTGCATGTTTGTACAAAAGTAACAGATGGCCTTAGTTTTCCCAGTCTATCAACACATATGCTTTTTATTTTTATTTAATTTTCATGTTTTCTTTTAATAGTTTTTAAAGGTCATCAAGTTCATTGGGTAGCAAATAATTTGAATGCTCTAATACAGGGGTTCTGAACTTTGGCCCTCGAGGTCCATCTTCCTGCAGATTTTTGCTCCAAGCCTAATCAAACACACCTGAACAAGCTAATGGAGGTCTTCAGGATTACTAGAAAGTTACACGCAGGCAAGTTTGATCAAGGCTGGAGCTAATCTCCACCAATGGCATTAACATTAAAGTTCAATGTACTTGTAACATTAAGAAAATTAGGCAGGTTACAAATTTTGAAGGGTTGAATGGAAACTTTGAGGACACATGTGACATTGAGACTAATCTTGCATGTTCATCCTCTCCACACCCTAGAGCTGGTTTCAGTCCAAACCGTGTCCAAGCAAGCAACTATACGAGTGCAATTTGAAGATAAAAGGAAATAAGGGTATTTTACAGCCAATGCATGTCATCTCTGCGAATGAGCATAGCATGCAGAGAAAAATAAAGGAATGCAATTGATGTTGGACACATCTATAAGGAAATGTACAGACTTAATGAATAATTCCTTTCATAAGGGAACAAATTCTCTATATCAGTGGTCCTCAGATGGTCACAACCCAAAATAAACAAGCTTATCAACGTTTTTAGGCGAGGGGAGAATGTTTCCTATATCTTTAGTTGTTGACAATTATGTACGTCCAATCAAACTCTACAGTATTTTGCTTCTACTTCATCTGGCGTTGCGTAAAATCTACACAAATGCCAGCATGAATATGACATTAAAAACTATTAACAAAACTATGCAAGGAAAAAAAAAATAGATCCAGACTATGTTACAGACACAAACTCTTCAGTATTTTGGTTCAAATTTATTTGTCATTTCGTAGAATCTACACAAATGCCAACATGGACATGTTCAACATTGAAAACCGTTAAAGCTATATGTTTCTAATGTGCAATTATTGGCAGTTGAGAGCATGAACCCATTCAATAAAAATTCAGTTTTCAGTTTTTCTATCCAGCCTACAGTATGTCTTGTTGATAATTTTATAGTCAAACTGATAATGTTTATAGTAGCATTACAAAATGTAAATGTTTGGTCCTACAGACATTTATATGGACATTCAATAATTTTGTACTGTATTGAGTCACCAGTTAATGTCCAGTGTAAGATCTGGCTCCTGAATCAGAACCAATGGAAAAGCTTGATGGATGACATTGTTAAAATACTAAAAGCTGAACTTTGTCAAGCTCTCCTCTTTGTCTTTCTCCTGAGAATGCAGGAGCCCATGGCATTGACTCCTCTCCAGAGGGAGTATTTTTAGAGACTTGCGTGCTGAATGAACATTAGTGAAACATTGCCGCCAAAGCGTTCGCAGAAATAAACCCTTCAGTCAGTGAACGCTGATGAGTGAGTAGCACCATGAAACTCAATAGCAAAGTTGACAGCTTAGAAGAGGATGAATTCATTTGCAGGAGGGGTGACACCAAATCATCCAGCAAAGTTTTATTCAACTTTTACTATGCTTATGGTGACTGACAATTAGCAACATTTCTGCACCAATCACTACCAATTTCCAACTATATCTTCCATATCTGACCCTTAAAAATGCATTCACCGGAGTAACCTGATGCGTTCTGGAAATAACATTCCAATATAAGTTTAGACTTAATTAAAAACAATCAGTTTAGATGTCACAACAAGACCTGGTATATGCACACATGTACATTAATCTGACAGATACTTACTGGGATAAAGGGTCATTGGACTGTCTGGATGAGTGTTATTCTCTTCTGCATGATGACCCCCACCATGAGCATCACCGGTGTCATAAACCACAAAGACAGCATACAGGACAATGGTCACGGCTTCCAGTATCAAGGCCAGAATGGGGAACTTGAGCCTCATGTTGGTGGCGTACGCTGGCATGTTTTAACAAATTCTCTGCCTCGGTTGTTCTTCCTCTTTTGGTGATTCTCCCTCTGTTTCGACCCCTCTCACTCTCCACGCTGTCTGTGACTTGTGGGGGGAGTGTAGAAAGTGGCATGTGGTTTTGAATTGGCTGCAGACTTTAGGAAGACCAATGAAAAGAGAGACAATTGAGGTGGGGACGGTCACCGCCTGTTGCACTTGAATGGGTTTCCTCTCTTCTCCTACTTATGTCAATTAAGAACAGTGTTGTAAATGCACAAAAATAAATTAAATAACAGCTTATATGTCTCTTTAGAGAACCACAAATATGGGAACTATTGCAAGATTTGCAGCACTTTAATTATTGTTTGGATTACATGGTATTTTACCGCATGGCTGGTTACACATCTTAAATTTAAAATGTTTATCCTGCAAAAAATCATGATGAGTTAAAATGATGAATTTGTTATTTTATTGTTTACAATATTTCTGTCACGAATGTTGTGGTAAACAACATGCAGGGAGAAGGCAGTATCATTAAACAGTCTAAAAACATGCAGGATAATTACAGGAGCCATATCTATCAAACCATATATCAATCAAAGACATTAAAGGGTTAGTTCACCCCAAAATGAAAATTCTGTCAGTAATTACTCGCCCCCATTACAAACGAGATTTCAAGAGATTTCCACGACGCGCATGCGCGAGAACTGAACTGAAGTAGTTGAAGGAGATCGCAATTCTCGCGCGTGCGTCGTGGAAATCTCTTGAAGTCTCGCTTCAGGCCTACAAGGAAAAAAAGGAATAGTCGAATAAAGTCGTTATTTTTGTTTTGTTTTTTCGCACAAAAAGTATTCTCGTCGCTTGATAAACTTATAGTTGAGCCACTGTTGTGACATGGAATATTTAAACATTTTCTTTAATGACTTTCCGGGCCGTCAAGTGTCATTCCCTTAGGGAGCCTATGTAGCAGTCATAAACCTCTCAGATTTAATCATAAATATCTTCATTTGTGTTCCGAAGACGAACGAAGGTCTTACGGGGTTGGTACAGCATGGGGGTGAGTAATTAATGACTTAATTTTCATTTTTGGGTGAACTAACCCTTTAAGTTTATCAAGAACTGAACAAAACAGGGAGTATTTATACACAAATAACTTTTTATTGCTTTTGGCCGTTCATTTACACAACAACAGCGTTTTGAAAACGATACCGTTTATTGTCTCCGTATCAATTGCAAATTTGTGAAAATGGTGACATCATGCGCATGCGTATTATGTGTTCAGTCTATAGGCGTGTAGTTTCTTTAAAACGTGACATCGCCAACTACTAGCCCTGCATGACTAATACAGCATTTTAGTTGTTTTCACAGATCCATGTTAACGAGGATCATTTTGACAACGTTGTCGTCTGTAAACAAAAAACACAAACTGTTCCATTTTTTGTACATTGCATCGCGTAAACGTACCTCTTGACACATAAACTAAACAGAACCCTATGTTTTCAATCCAAAGTTGCAAATTTAACTCATGCACAAAATTGTAATATTGCATAAAACATTTTTTCCATAAAGCATTGTTTCCATCCCATGTGTTCAAGAGAATAAAATCATTACTTCCTGGGAAATTGGCTCAAAATATCTGTATTAAAAATGCAAGTTTCTGCAATTGGTTAAGAAACTATGGCTCTTTTTTCGTACATCATGAACGACTTCCCTCAGAGCGCACAGACAAAATAATAAAACTTATCTACTGGTTAGTAATCACATCCACTGTTGAGGCAAAGTCTTGTGAGTTTTCAAGGGATTTATTCAGTAAATGTGTTTTCATCATAGTTTATGTGCATTTATCGGATAAAAAATGTATCCGCCTCAATTGAGCGCATGCGTTTTTTTATGCACATTGTTAAAATTTCATCCTGGTGTTTTCATCCAGCACTTTTTATGCAATATCCCAAAATAAAAATAGGCGGATGGAAACATCAACAATTAAGCCTACTCCCTAATTCTCTTTCATATTGCTTTGAATTTATGTATTTTGGTTTCTCTTTTAGGCTGAACACACCCTGGAGTTTGAGAGTTGAGTAGTAGAGCGTGGAGCAACAAAATGTTGTTGATAAAGTCATTTGGTTTTCACTTCCTAAATATAGAAATGCATTTTTGTACACCACAATGTAAACAGTAAAAACATCCGTAGAGCAACAAACAGGGACATATGATTTTGCACGTCCTGATTTTGCTAGTTAGATGCGTTCCTGGGTCAACAGATTTTGTTGATCCTGGAACAACATTCCTGTCCGAAAATGTAATCCTTACTATATCCCTACCCATACCCTATAACCATATCCCTATAAGTTATCCCTAAAATCAGAGGGAAATGATATGTGAATGACACTGATGCACCTAACCCTGGTTATACTGTAAGCCTAAACTTGACATAAACTGTAAACTTGTCCCTCAAATCTGATTGGTTGATTGGAATGTTGTTCCAGGATCAACAAAGATAATAAATAAGATAGAGAATAAATTAAAAACTCAGCTAGCTGTAAAATTTCGATGAGTTGTAATATTGTTTGAATCACGAATGAATGAATGAATGAAAAAAATGGATGAAAAAAATCCCATAGACACATGCTGCCTTCAAGAGCACCTGGGAAATACGTACCTCCAAATACGGCATTCAAGTCAGAAAAGTGATATGGCAGTAGTCTAAATACAAAAGAATTGTAATGTGAAATATAAGACCAATGAACTATTTCTGAATTCAAAATTTCCTATCACTAATTACAGTATTTAAACGTTATCACCACTAAATGTGAAGTATAAAGTTGAGTGAAGTCACCATGAAAAGGAAGTTGCAATAGACTTTTCTTCCCTTTTGTGATGTACAGTATATCCTAGTGAAATGGCTTCTGGAACAAGAAAAAGTGTAGAATGGGACTTGATTTTGTCCATCAGGAACTGATTGGATGGTTGTGGTTTGCTATTGGTCGATCTCATGTGAGTGACAGGTTGTCCCGCCCTCACGCCAGAGATCAAGTCATGATATTGATATTCATTTAATCAATAATAATTCTTCTACTGCAAGTAATGATGTAACAGTGATAATTTTTAAAGGGTTTATGTAGATGTACAACCTCAGAGGCCCTTTATGTATCATTTTATTGCTCTTTAAGAGAATCAGGCGCCCTTAGAAGATACCACAAATACATATATTAGACCATGATGTGATCAGTTCCTGAAAGAAAACTGTGCGTATTTTGGCACGGTGACACCCGATGGGATGATGGCAGCTATGAGCAAGCTGAGTCTGTACAGTCACTGAATCATTAACCAGTCATCCCTTTCAAAGGATCTGTTTCTTACCCAGAACTCCCCTCATGCAAAGGTCTCAGGGTTTCCTGACCTCTTCAGTAAATCACAGCTCTTGCTCCAGTGTTGACTGTTATACACCACAGCACTGCAGGCGTGTCACGAGCTTGAAATAATTAACCCACATTCCTCCCAAAAGAATTCCGAATAAGTCGCACGGATACTTTGCATGATTATGAAGATTAGATACTTAGGATTTCTGTATGTTATAACATGAAGCATAAAATGTCATCATCTTTGACGTTTGCTTCATCAATGGTCTACATTTGACCGGTAAAAGAGTTCAGACTTTAGATGAGAGAAGTCAGGGCTGTGATGGGAGATTAGTTGGGTGTATGTGATATAACCCAGCACTGGTTCACTGTGTGGGAATGGTATGTCTCTATGAGCGGCTCTCCTATATCACACATCATGCATCTCATAGTAGACTGGATCGCCTCTGATTTATTGTATCCTTCCTGGAAGAAATGCATGCAGAAAAAAAGAGATATACAATTTAAAAATTCCTGTGTGTTTGTCACAGAGACAAATTACTCCGAAACAACGCTTAGAGTAAACATGAGGTGGAGTTGCCAAACTTCCTAAAGACAACTCAAAAATCCGGCTCAGTGTCAAGGAGCTGAGGAATGGGAGAGAACCAACAACTGGAAAACATTGGCAAATATCTGTTTTGTTTTGTTTTGTTTTGTTATAAAATACTTTCTAATCTATGGTGTAGGTATGTAGGTGGTGTGTCGATTATTATCACAAAACAAATAGACATGTTTTTGCAGCGTCCCTTTAACCTTAAACGCTTACCTCGGGTCTTTAGTGACCCGGAACATAATTCACTACTTTCCCCCTCGTTCATTTTTTAAAGTTAGACATCAGCCTTCTTAGTATTCCTCGATCAATTAATTATAAACAATATAACAAGAAATAACAATAAAAAAAAACTAAATAAATATTACTGTCACTGTCACTTGGGGGTGGATCTCGCGAAGACGCTGTCAGCGATCAAAATATTGATTTTGAAGATGATGAAAATGATATTTTTGAGAAT
Organism: Tiaroga cobitis; assembly: GCA_030578255.1. NCBI lineage: Eukaryota > Metazoa > Chordata > Actinopteri > Cypriniformes > Leuciscidae > Tiaroga > Tiaroga cobitis. The sequence continues at coordinate 937,887 of JAROOI010000033.1, forward strand.
ATGTTTGAGATGGCGAATATGAGCCAGATGCTGTATGTACTGGGAAATAAGCTCTGACGAGGACAGTGATGATGGTATAAACAATCTGCTCAAACTAGTAGTGGGAAGTTCAGATCATTTTACTGACTCGGATCTTTGAATCTCGCTCATCAAAATGAACAAATCGGGTTCGAGTCATTAGTTCATCACGTGTGAGAAGAACAAAAGACTCAGAAGAATCAGACCCGAAGACTCGAGAGACGAACTAATCATTTCTGTTTCCAGTACAGCGCTGCATTCCAGTCCACTTTTAGACACGCACTTGCGAACTTCACTAAGCACTTCCCCTCTGAGGAATCCCTGCCGCCATTTTGAAGTGCGTTCCATTCGTGAAGTGGACAAGGGAATTTTATATGGACAGACCCTCGCTCCCTCGATTTTGACAGAGGGAGCGAGTCTACTTCATATGTACACTTCAGGCAGCTCCATATACCACAATGCAACACGATTGTGACGTCAACGCATATTGCGTTTAATTTACCCCACCACAAACAACTCTATGATATATTAATTATTTAAACTCAAACACACCTATATACATATAGAATGCTGCATTAAACAATTTCGTAAGGGAGAAAAATAATAATAAATCAACCCATAGTGGATTCTAAGTGATCAAGGGCTTAGCACGTTCCAATTCAGCCTATTGCAAAGGTCCCGCCAGTAGTGGGCACTCATGCAACGCAAGCAATGACGTACATCCGAGTGAACGAGATGGAGGGAAGTTAGCGAGTGCAGGGCATGACAATTTTGGACTGGAACGCAGCCCATAACCTATTGGATGTTGCGCATGCGCGGTCAACACAAAATGAACGAATCACTCTCTGAGACAACTCGGTAGTCCCGAATCATATTAAAGATTCGTTCAAAATGAAAGAATCGTTCATGACCGACACATCACTAGCTCAGACTCAAACTTTTTATGCTTCTGTAATTCTTACTCTAATATCATGAAAGTTTTATATTATCAGGGCAGGTATAGATCCATCCGTGTTAGATACGGGTCGCTAAAGACCCAAATATGTTATAATAATTGGCAAAACATTCATGCATTCAAATAGTTAAAGTAATATTTTATGAAAATTTTGTCATCATTTACGCACCCTCATGTAGTTTAAAAACGACTTTCTATCTTTAGTGGAACACAAAATAAGTTATATATCAGAATGTCCAAACTGCTGCTTTCTAAACAGTGACAGTGAATGTAGACTGTTGTAATAACTGGGACCAGACGTGCTTAACAGAACTGTATAACTTTACTCTGTCATTCTCGTTAACATAACCACACGTGACAGTATACAGTCACTTCTCACTTCCCGCAATACACAAAAGACTCTCTCTTAAAGTGACAGCATAACATAAACTAGAACCTTCCTTAAAGGTACCATAACCCATTATCATAACATCTCTCCCCCCTAAGAATCAACGTTACCAACCCTTAACAGCCCAATCAGAACGTCTCTTTTTCTTTTTTCTTCTTCAGTATCCCCATACAGACTATTTAACAATTAACCCTACTATAACCTAAAGATTAAGCCTATTAGGTGCTTTCTTTTGGCGTCCTGATCTCCTTGAAGTCTCTGAAGTTTCCTCAGGGATGGTTGGTACACTTCCTGGAGGCACAAGTGCCCCCTGTGGCACAGAGACAGCTGTTACGTCAGAGTTCTCTAGTTTTTCAGCCCTTTCCACTTGATCCTCACACTCCTGCTGCTCCTCCACATGACGGCTCCTCACATGATCCTGATGGCGACGGACATCACGTCCATCTGACAGCCTCACTACACATGAGCGGGGACCACTTTTTTCCAAAATGGCTCCCGGCAACCAGCGCTGACCTCTGGCAAAATTCCTGACAAAGACCGTCTCACCTTCCCCGAAGCACCATTCTCTTGCATGCTTGTCACGCCGAGCTTTCTGCTTTTCTTGCTGGATTCTCACTTTCTCCCCAACATCAGGATGCAGCAAATCTAGGTGAGATTTCGGTTTCCGACCCAGCAACATCTCTGCAGGCGCCAGGCCTATAGTAGTCTGCGGTGTAATCCGATATTGGAACAGAAAACGACAGAGGTTAGTTTCAACATTTTCCCCTGACATCTTCTTTAAACCGGTTTTCAACGTCTGCACCGCTCTCTCGGCCAGCCCGTTCGATGCCGGATGGAAAGGTGCTGAACGAATGTGTCTAATTCCATTCCTCTTGACAAATTCTTGAAACAGCTCTCCTGTAAAGGTCGGTCCATTATCAGTTACCAACACATCCGGCAGTCCGTGTATTGAAAACACTTGGCGCAGTACGTCAATTGTCACGGCAGCTGTAATGTTTTTCAAAATGTGTGCTTCCAGCCATTTGGTGCGAGCATCCACCATGACCAAAAACATACGCCCCATTAAAGGACCCGCAAAATCCATGTACAACCTGGACCAAGGCCTGTTAGGCCACTCCCAGGGCTGAAGAGAAACGGGTGGGGGCATTTTCTGGTTTTCCTGGGACGCCCTGCAGCGTTGGACCTTGTTTTTGATATCCTGATCCATATTTGGCCACCAGACATAGGCCCTCGCTAAACTCTTCAAGCGTGAAACCCCAGGATGGGCTATGTGGACCTCCTGTAAGACTCTGGCTCGCCCTGGCAGAGGCACCACCACTCTTGAACCCCATAAGATGCAACCATCCGGAACTGAGAGCTCATTTTTCCTTTTCTCAAAAGGTTTCAACTCCGCGTCCGCAACAAGTAAGTAAGTAAGTAAGTAAGTAAATTACTATTAAGTAATTTACTGTAAGTAAATAATTATAGAGCACTTTTCACAAATAAAATCACAACGTGCTTTACAAAGTGCAACCACAAAATAAAACAGTATACAATCAGTAAAAATTACAACATTTAAAGAGCCCAAAATAAAACCCAGTTAACTAAATGCTTGTCTAAATAACAGTGTCTTAAGATGTATTTTAAACAATGGATGGCCAACCCTGTAGCACGAATCTTTTGATTTTTGACAAGACCTTGTCCCTTTCTGTCCAAGCTTTGATCTCCTTCGCACTCACTGGTGAGTCACTCAACTTTTCCAGAAGGAAAACAGTTTCAGGAGGCAGAGGAGTGGACACAGGGGTGTCTGGAAGTGGCAATCGGCTCAATGCATCCGCATTGGCATTCTCCTTCCCCGCTCTGTACACTATACGATATTGATAGGCAGACAATGTCAGTGCCCACCTCTGGATACGAGCTGACGCCATGGAAGGGACACTCTTATGCTAATTGAACAGGCTCATCAACGGCTTATGGTCCGTGAAAACTGTGAAGGAACGGCCATAGAGATATTGGTGAAAACACTTCACAGCAAATACCACGGCCAAGCCCTCTTTGTCTAGTTGAGAATAACCCTTCTCTGCTTTTGTAAGCGTCCTTGACGCAAATGCAATGGGTTTCTCTGAGCCTTCCTCCATTATGTGTGACAGAACGGCCCCAATGCCATATGGAGAGGCATCACACGACACTGTAAGCTCCTTCTCAGGGTCAAAATGGACTAACACACTGGCTGACTGCAGCAGATTTTTAACTTTGGTGAAAGCAGCCTCCTGCTCTCCTCCCCTCTTCCACTGGCAATCCTGATGTAACAGCCTGTACAACGGGGCCAGCACAGTTGATAGCTCCGGCAAGAACTTCCCGTAATAAGTTACCATCCCCAGGAATGACTTAAGCTCTGATACATTTCCCCGCTTGCGGGCCTCCTTGATGGCCCGACTTTTTCTGCCACTGGAAAGAGGCCATGGGCTGATATTCGATGTCCCAGGTAGGTGTCACTCTCGGCCTGGAATGTACACTTGCATTTTTTTTGCCGCAGCCCTGCCTCTGACATCCTCTTGAGCACCTGGTCGAGGTTACTGAGATGCTCCTCTTCTGTCTTCCCTGTGACCAGAATGTCATCGAGGTATACTGCCACGTTTGGAATTCCCTGCAACAGGTTTTCCATTGTTCTTTGAAAAATGGCCGGGCTAGACGCCACCCCAAACACCAGCCTGTTATATTTAAACAGCCCTTTGTGAGTGTTGATCTCTGTTGTATTGCTTTGACTCCTCATCCAGCAGTTGATAGGCATGACTTATATCAAGCTTCGTGAAGGTTTTGCCTCCTGCCAGCATTGAGAACAAATCTTCCACTCTTGGGATAGGGTATGTCTCCGCCCTGCTGCCTGATTGATTGTAAGCTTATAGTCTCCACAAATGCGGACTGTACCATCCTTTTTTAGCACGGGAACGATTGAAGCTGCCCAGTTTGAAAATTTGATTGGCTCAATGATACCCAGCTGCTGAAGCCTCTCAAGCTCCTTTTCCACTTTATGCTTCATTGCATATGGGAAAGACCGAGGTTTAAAGAAGTGAGGTGTAGCATTGGGCTCCACGCAAAGTTTCACCGTGGTGCCCCTTAGGGTGCCCAGCTCATCCTTAAACACCTCTGGATACCTCGCAACCACATCCCCAGCACAAAACCCTTTTAGGAGTCTTATCTCTCCCCAGTTTAACTGAATTTTACTGAGCCAATCACGCCCCAACAGGCTCAGGCCTGTTCCCTTGACAACGAGCAAGCGAGCTTCAGCCGCCTGGCTGCCATAGGCAATGATCACTTCTATCGCACCCATTACTGGAATGATCTCTCCTGTATATGTTCTCAATTTAATGGAAGACTCACACAATGCTGGTATCTGCTCATCAGTCCATAACTTCCCATAAGTCTCCTCACTGATGATTGATGCAGAAGCTCCCGTATCAATCTCCATCTTAAGGTTTGCTCCATTAATTTGAATTGTTGCATAAAGAGGGCCTGAACGAGTTTCACTCAAGTTAAACATGGAATACGGACATGTCTCCTCTTGTTCAGTCTCTACTATGTGATGCGTCTTAAAGTGAGGTTTCCATCTGCTCTTTGATTTTTTTTCCTGTAGATTTGTTGCCTCTGTATTTCTTTGCCAAATGTCCCTTCTTGCCACAATTATGGCACACAGTGTCTTTGAATTTACAAACATTTGCAAAGTGAGCTCCTCCACATCTGTAACATTCCACTGATTTCACTTTAACAGCCTTGGACACATGAAACACATCACTCTGAGCACTGCCACTTGCTTTCTGAATATCGTTTGCATGTAGTGCTGCGGACTCCATACCTTGTGCGATTACCATTGCTCTTGTAAACGAGAGTGTTCCTTCCCCCAGCAGCCTGCGCTGAATCACGTCATCATTAATTGGGCACACGAGGCGATCACGCAGCATGTCCTCCAGCACAGTGCCAAACTCACAATGTTCCGACAGCTGACGCAGCTCAGCCACAAACTTTGAAATAGATTCTCCAGTCTTACGAAAATGGCTGTGGAACTTAAAACGTTGCACAATCACTGAAGGTCTAGGGCTGTGGTGGTTCTGGACCAGGTCAGTTAAATCTTTGTAAGCCAACTCTCCCGGCTTTCGCGGTGTTGCCAATTTCCTCATGAGCTTATACGTCTTTGCTCCACACACACTTATCAAGATAGAGCGTTTCTTATCTTCCTCCGTGATCTCGTTCGCGGCGAAGAAATGCTCCAGACGCTCTGTATACTCGAGCCAGTCACCATTTTCTTCCACAAATTCCCCCACTGTGCCGAACATCGCCATTGTTTCAATACAATCCGTTCAAGCAGGGCTTCCTCACTCGTGCCAACCCCTACGATTCGTTAGCAGAAGTGTGTCGTTTATCCTCGTCGCCAAATATGTAATAACTGGGACCAGACGTGCTTAACAGAACTGTATAACTTTACTCTATCATTCTCGTTAACATAACCACACGCGACAGTATACAGTCACTTCTCACTTCCCGCAATACACAAAAGACTCTCTCTTAAAGTGACAGCATAACATAAACTAGAACCTTCCTTAAAGGTACCATAACCCATTATCATAACAACTGTTAAGCTCAAAAAAGCACCATAGTTATATTTGTATTATAGCATGCATATTACAAGTCTTCTGAAGCCAATGGTACTTTTGTGTGGGAAAGAGTCACATTTATTTGCTCAGAATTTTTCCTTGACAGCTTTGGTCACCATTCACTTTCATTTTGTTTGAATCCCCTAAAGGAAATTCTGCTAAATAAGATGTTTTTAACCTTATTGATGCCACTGACCCCCAAATATGACGTTTTTACAAGGGGCCACCTTCCTAAAATATAGGCTATATACACAAAAAGTTTTATATATGACTCATTTATACTCTTTTTTTTTTTGCAGACAAATCAACATGAGGTTGAGTAAATAATGGCAGATTTCATTTTTGATTGAACTATTTCTTTAAGTCTCTTTGATTAAAGGAGCAGGTTTTTGGAGTCAATCACTGTGAAGTGATCCCTAAAGCAATGAAAGATTTATCATTCTAGACAAATCTTTTACATTCAGCACTCTTAGAATATACTCTCGCCGGTCAGAACTGCAGAATGTGTATTGCATATTTATCATGGAAAATAACAAGCTCATCCCAAAGCTCATACATTCTGAGTTTGAGGCTAGTGGTGTAAGCGAATCTGTCTGACCTGCGCTTTAAAGACAGCAGCTGTTCATCGATTCATCACCCCAAGGAGTCCACAGCTGCTCGACTGCATCAATGCATACGCCGGCCCAGGTCTGTCAGCAGGAGCCCTGGGCCCCTACATACTCAAAGAATTGCTAGGTGTACTGAATTATAGTTACAACATTTCAGAAATTATTAGTAAAGGGCTTCCAAGTCCTACTAGATAATCTTCTAGAATGCTGGAGCCCCCAGTGACGATTCGATTTAAAACATCCCATTCAACACTAATAGTTTCCAGAAAAGCTATAGTAATGTTAAAAGTGTGTGGATGGATGGAATTCCAATTTTTGTAAATGTCAATGTTTAATTATTGTTTTTAACAAAAGTGATTATTGTCTTTGTACATGGTCCCACATGTGCTTCTTCATTGTTTGAAACATGATCTCATATTAACCTCATGACTTGCGATTGTATTGGTCCCAGGCACAATCTGATTTTGTCCACTTAGATGTGTTCCTTGAGGAATGTTGACCCTGGAACAACATTTCCAGTCTGAAAATTTCATCCTAACCACATCCCTGACCCTAAACCTAACACTAGCCATAAGTTAACCCTAAAATCATAAGTGAATAACACTGATGTTGAAAAACCAAACCCTGGTTATAAGCCTAAACTTGACATAAACTGTAAACTTGTCCCGCAAATCTGATTGGTTGATTGGAACGTTGTTCCAGGATCAACAAAGATCTCACACTCGTGCCTTTTTTCACAACTGTGATTGTCTTTTTCTCTCAAAACTATGACTTTCACAGTTCCATCTGGATCTATATTAATCTATATTAATATGATATTTGCCATAGTTACAAACCCTTGACCAATCACACATAATTGGAGAGTGAGTGTTGGGGTCTTTATAGCAACTTAAGAGTTGACAACAGATCCTGTTGTGGCACCTCTGTCAAATTTGGAGGATTCTAGATGGCAATTGCACCCCTTCCCAAATCCCACCCCACCCTCATTTCCTGTGGTAAGGGGCTGTGGGAAATCTTGCGCCATCTGATAAGGGGGCCAGAAGGGAAACCCAGACAGGCAAGTAATCAGAGCATTGGATGTTGGTAATCAAGAACAATCACAAGTCAGCATCTTGTTTGTTTAGCATTAGCGTCCCATACATACCTAGGCATTCCGTAATGCTTACAGAAAAATTACAATAGAAAGTTATACTTTGTTTGTCCAAAATTAGGCTAGTGTCTGTAACATTAACTGGTAATCTGATATTGATAACCTTGTCTTATGTTTCTGGTTGACCCTCAGCTGACATTGAGCGAACAGAGATGAACAAAACAGCTTGATTTATATATAACCCAAAAGAATGAATTTTTTTTTTTTAAATTCTTATTGTGCCCTTATTTTGCTTTTTCAAATATTACCTGTCATGTTATATAGCTGTTTGTGAATGTAAGGTCTGCAGAGTTGTAAAGATCAAAATGCGCGATAAATATATTTTTGTCTCCCAAAAGAAAGACCCAATTCTAAAATGCGTCAGTAATGAGTCGTCAGTTATTCCAGTCTTCCTGCATGAAGCTATGTAGCTTTGTAACAAATTTGCATATTGATCCTCATTGGCTGCCTGCGAACAATGTCTAATTTGACCCGTCATTAAACGCTGTAGCTGAGGCCTGTGAGAGTTTGGTTTGTGTTGTCCACATGCCGAGAAGACAGTTTTCTGTGCTGCAAAAGAAAATCCACTTTGCATGCACTTCCAAAGGATGAGGACTGACGATGAGGACCAAACACAACAGACTGGGCCATCTGACCAATCGGAGCAGAGTAGACCAATCACAACAGACTGGGCCATCTGACCAATCGGAGCAGAGTGGACCAATCACAACAGACTGGGCCATCTGACCAATCAGAGCAGAGTGGACCAATCACAACAGACTGGGCCATCTGACCAATCAGAGCAGAGTAGACCAATCACAACATAGGGGGTCATCTGACCAATCAGAGCAGAGTAGACCAATCACAACATACTGGGCCATCTGAGCAATCAGAGCAGAGTAGACCAATCACAACATAGGGGGTCATCTGACCAATCAGAGCAGAGTAGACCAATCACAACAGACTGGGTCATCTGACCAATCGGAGCAGAGTGGACCAATCACAACAGACTGGGCCATCTGACCAATCAGAGCAGAGTGGACCAATTACAACAGAGGGGGTCATCTGACCAATCAGAGCAGAGTAGACCAATCAGAGCAGAGTAGACCAATTACAACAGAGGGGGTCATCTGACCAATCAGAGCAGAGTAGACCAATCACAACATAGGGGGTCATCTGACCAATCAGAGCAGAGTAGACCAATCACAACATACTGGGCCATCTGACCAATCAGAGCAGAGTGGACCAATCACAACAGACTGGGCCATCTGACCAATCAGAGCAGAGTGGACCAATCACAACAGACTGGGCCATCTGACCAATCAGAGCAGAGTGGACCAATCACAACAGACTGGGCCATCTGACCAATCGGAGCAGAGCAGGCTCTCAGAAAGGAGGGTTTAGAGAGACCGATCCTATTGGACTAATTCAGACACTGTGAGAAATGTAATGCAATGTATATTATGAGAAAATGTAAGTGTTTTTTTTTTTTTTTTTTACCTTGAATGCATGCAAACCTCCAAAACAATGTTAAGAAACAGGGGCACTTTAATACATTCTTCGTGTCTGATCAACTGCATGCATATATTAGAATGGTTCGCATGTTATTGCCTGTTGGACTGTATATGAATGCATGAATCAGTATCTGTTTCTAAAATAGCTTAAAGCACCTGAGATCATTTGTGACCGTCTGACAGCAGCCGGCTCTGGATTTAGTGCTGGGTTTGAGAGTTCTGGAATGCGTATGTGCAACAGGCGTGTTATTGATGGCGGACAGGAATACAGCCTGTGAGTGCAAACTGCCTGACTTACACGCAACGCTTCAGATGATGAAATGAAGTCACGACTTTAAGAGTCTGTTGCAATGGGATTTGTTCTTCTTCAGATAAGCAATTTAAAAGGAGAGAGACCAGAAAAACAGCAGGAAAAAATCATACTAATTACGTTCTGCCCATTTCCTGGTTTATCTGCTGGACTTCCTCCCTTCTGGAAAGATTGCAGGACTTTTGTCTGTGTGGTACTAAAAATGGTACTAAAATAAGCACATTGGTTAATAATACATGAATTCTAGATTATTTAAATGATTTTTTTTTTTTTTAAGCTGAAAGAACTTGGTACCAGAGCTAATGCAAAAGCAAAGCATCAGCCATATTCAAAAGTTCTTTTCTTCAGATAGTAAAGCATTAGATAGTATCTTTAAATTCTTTTTCCTCAATTACGCAGATAACAAAAGCAGAAGTTGGTCTCAGTCTATTGCCAACATGAAATGTACAATAATCTTTAAGCTTTTAAGAGCTCTTTTAACATATTCCATTTCTTTAACCTTGTGCACTGTTCGAATTTTGTGTACACCCTTTATGGAGCAGGTCAATTTGACCCTAATTGGATTCAATACAATTCCTCAAAAATCACACTATGAAAAACAACAAAGATTTAGATACCAACTGTAACATTTTAATATCAACATTTGTCAAACATTACAAAAACATTATATCTGAAAATATGATTTATAAAAATGTTTTTAAACCAATTTTTGACAAAATTGGAAAATAAACAGTATACTGACTTTTTTTGCATATACATTTTTTTTACTTTTTTATTTTATTTCATTTTATTTTTTACTTTTTATGCTTTGAACATCGTAACTGAACAATAACATTTTTATTTTCCTAAGTTAACTTTCCCTAGTTTCCTAAGACCTAGTTCCCTAGTTTAATTATTCACTCACAGGGAAGTGAGAAACCAAACATAACAAAATCATACATCAAATAAATGTTTTTTATTAATTTTTTTTTGGTCCGTGAAGCTGCCTTTGAAAATCCTACATACAAGTTTTGGTTAAAAGAGCTAGGTATTTTAGAAATCTTGAATATTGAAATGAGAGCTTATTTTACTATCTGTGTCTGACAAAGATTTTCATCTGTAATTAGAAAATAATTCTAAACACTGTGATTTTAGCTTTTTCAAGTGTGTTTGGTTAGGGTTAGAGCACTTTTAGATACACTTGCACGTTAGAACTGGAGTTGAAGTGCCCTTACATACAGAAAATAAATGTTTTTATTTTGTGTCTGTACAGTTGCTTTTGAATGGCTGCCTACACTGATAAAAATGATTTTGCGGTGAAGTAAATACTACAGAAAAAAACAATGTAATTTACATGAAAAAAGTTAGTTCAGGCAAGAATTAAAAAAAAAAGTAAATTCTATAGTAGTACTCAATTCAATCGTGTAGAAATGAAAGCCTAAATATCAACATTATAAAATTAAGTAAAATTACTCAACTTTTCTGATACTGGTGTTCCCATCATGCACTGGGCCATGAATAATTAATGAGGTTTATTTTTCACAGTTTTCCATATGTATTTACACCATTTTATCATTGCTTTTGTTGTTAGGATTAGTAACTTGCCATTTTGTGACATTTGGAGTTAATTTTCTACTTAAAATGACACATTCAAAAACAATCCATCAAATGTTACCGTCATTGTGTATTGTCTACCAAGTATTGAGGTCTGCGTTCACACATTTACCATAAGACATGTAGATACAGTCACACACACTATGTATTGATTACTTAAAAGTTTCTGAGTAAATCATATACTTAAAAAGTGTGGTCTAATTCATTGTTATATTGTTTGAGTGAAATGTTGTACAAAGAAAATTTCAATTAAATAGATATTACTGAACCTTAAATTAGCTAATTAAAAATTACTTAATTTCTTATATTACTTTCACTCAACTTAGTGAAGTATAGTTTACTTTATTCTATGTGTGAAATTTACTCAAAAAATATCAGTGCAAAAACTTGCCTTAAAAAAATTAAGTAAATTTTACTCATTGTTTTTTACAGTGTATGAGGGTCAAATTGACCCGCGAACATCACGAACGTAATACTAATTTTGTTGATGTCAAAACACATCAGCATGTTGAAACTTTGCATGCATGTTCATCATGATACATGCGAAAAAGTATCAAAATATCAAGAAAAAAACAAAGGTTAACCAGTATTTCCAACAACTAGAAAATCGAAACGGGTCAAATTGACCCGTAACATAACACAAGGGTTAAAACGTCCGCACATAGGCTAAATGTTTTTTCACTGCGCTCAATTTTTTCGAGAAGACAACCAGTGAACCTCTTTAAAGACAACCAGTGAACATTAATGGAGTCTAGAACTGAGTGCAGGGCTTTAGAGGACTCCACAATGTTAGTTTCCTTAATTGAAGTGTCTCCATCCACCCTTTCCTCTAGCGCTTTAATCAACCTTTCATTATCAGGATGCCTTTGAAAACCAAAATGATTGGCTCCAACCTGCCGAACAAACAAAAGGGAAAAAAAAGAAAGGAAGGAAAGCAGGATGCATGAACAGGAAGTCAAACATTAGTGGTGCATTGTAAGTTGTAAATAAAGGATTGAAAATAGAAGTATTTAAAATATGAATGCATATATTTAAAATCATACTTGTATAAATAATCTCAAAAATAAAACCTAAAAGTGTACCGTTTAGCTATATGCAAAAATAAAGTATATATATATATATATACCATGCAGTCAAAAGTTTTGGATCGGTAAGATTTTTAATGTTTTTAAAATAAGTTTTTTCTGCTCACCAAGGCTGCATTTATTTGATAAAAAACCAGGAATATTGTTAAATATTATGACAATTTAAAATAACTGTTTTCTATTTTAAGATATTTTAAAATGTAATTTATTCCTGTGATCAAAGCTGAATTTTCAGCATCATTACTCCAGTCTTCAGTGTCACATGATCCTTGATTCACATGATTCTAATATGATTATTTGATGCTCAAAAAAATATTCATTATTATTGTCAATGTTGAAAAAAAATCAGGATACTTTGATGAATAGAAAGTTCAAAAGAACAGCATTCATTTGAAATATAATCTTTCGTAACATTATAAATGTCCATCCTGTAACTTTTGATCAATTTAATTCATCCTAGATGAATAAAAGTATTGATTTATTTTATTTATTTCCCCCCAAAAATAAACAAAAAATTCTTACTGACCCCAAACTTTTGAACGGTAGTGTATAATTTCACAAAAACTTTCAATTTCCGACAAATGCTGTTCTTTTGAACTTTCTATTCATAAAAGAATCCTGAAATAAAACAAATTAAATAACTGTTTTGAACATTGATAATAATGAGAAATGTTTCTTGAGCATCAGATCATCCTATTAGAATGATTTCTGAAGGATCGTGTGACACTGAAGACTGGAGTAATGATGCTGAAAATACAGCTTCGATCACTTTACTATACATTCACATAGAACACGGTTGATTTAAATTGTAATAATATTTCACAATATTACTGTTTTTTTTTATTATCAAATAGCCTTGGTGAGCAGAAGAGACTTCTTTTAAAAACATTTCCAGTCAAAAGTTTTGGATCTGTAAGATTTTTAGTGTATGTATGTGAATTGTAACATGTATGTCTGCTGGTGCAAACCCCTTGTTCTGGATGTAAACAGCTGGCAGTAATTGTTAGTAGTACTGAGGCTGAACGATGTAGACAAGAACACTGCAAACTACATGTGTGTGACCAGCAGTGTGACCTTTCTCCATGAAGATTATGGATGACTCCTTGTGAAATACCATAATGGCAAACAGATCCTGGTGGAGGGAGAGAAGGAATGTCGACGCACACTATTGACTTGTGAAACCTGGGAAACGTCTGTGTCAAATTACAGTTCGATTCGGAGAGGCAGATGTAAAGACCCTAGAGCATCATCATTTATGAGGCACATATCAGAGAAGACTAGAAAGTCATTTGATAGTGGGTGTAACTGTAAGCATAGAAAACAAAAAGTCTCTATAAAGTCTGAATGTATATCGAAGCTCAAAAATCCCTGGGTGAATCTTTCTAACATTCATCAAGATAGATCATGTTTTTCGGGACGCACACTACCGTTTCAAAGATTTGGAATAATTACGTTTTGTTGTTGTTTTTGCTGCTGCTGTTTTTAAAGAAGTCTTCTATGTTCACTAAGGCTGCATTTATTTGATCAAGAATACAGTGAAAACTGTAATATTGTGAAATGTTATTACAATAAAAACCTACCTTCCATGTGAATATATTTTCAAATGTAACTTATTCCTGTGATGCAAAGCTCAATTGTCTGCAGCATTACTTCAGTCTTCAGTGTCAATTATTATTAATAATGATTCTGATTATTATCATAAAATCGTAATTATTTTGAGTATTCTTTGATGAATAGAAAGCTCACTGAACAGCTTTTATTTTAAATGGAAACCTTTTGTAACTTTATAAATGTAATGTGTCCATTGCGAATAAAAGTTTCAATCTCTCTTTTTTTTTTATCTTACTAACCTTAACTTTTGAATGGTAGTGTATCATCCACAGAAAAATATTAAGCAGCACAACTGCTTACAACATGGGTAATAAGAAGAAATGTTAAGCAATGTTGAAATTCAGCTTTGCTTTAACATTTTAAAAGATGTTAAAATAGAAAACAGGTCTTTTAAATTGTAATGCTATTTCACAATATTACTGGTTTTACTGTATTTTTGATCCAATAAATGCAGCCTTGGAGAGCAGAAGAGACCTCTATCAAGACAATCTTATTTATTCCAAACTTCGGACCATTTACGGAAAATCTTCACATCACGAACCCTGACTGCACAGATGTTTGCAATATTAATAAATAAACTTGTTGATTCCACCACACAATCTGAACTGATTTTGATTAATTTGTGTGTTGGATAAAATTACTTTGGGCACCTGAACACAATTTGACCTATTTTGCATTCATTTTTAGCCTGGTTAAAACCAGACCATTCTCAGTTGTAACTAAATAAATAAATTCAATTGCATAACTACTGCTATAAAAATGCATGGCCATACTTTCTCATTCAATAAAATGTAGTCAGTATAACATAAACATTCACCCAGTTTTTCACTCTGAGGGGACATAGCAAGGGAATATGAAATGCTGAATGATTAATATGCATTACTATAAGCCAGCTGATTATGACAGATTAACTATATTAAACTTAGCCTTCAAATTCAGCAAGAGACTTTTCACGCCATGGAAAGTTCTTCTCATCTGAAGAATAACTGCAAGAATGTTTTTGTTTGTGATAAGAACCCCTGAATGGCAGAGCCAGTGTTATCAAACAGAAGCCAAGCACTTATGCCCATCTCTTCTCACTCCCTCTGGCCGTTTCAACCGCTATCTTTCCGACTGTGCAAAAACTCTCCAGACTTCTGTGGGTTATTCAGTAATGAGTTTTATTTTACCCAGTTCAACCCTATGAGTGACTATCTACACCGCCTGTTACAAGATTATGGATCTTGTTTCCACCATGTACAAATGTTTCATTTTCCCTCATATATATATCTCTGGTTTTACTGTATTTTTGATCCAATAAATGCAGCCTTGGAGAGCAGAAGAGACCTCTATCAAGACAATCTTATTTATTCCAAACTTCGGACCATTTACGTAAAATCTTCACATCACGAACCCTGACTGCACAGATGTTTGCAATATTAATAAATAAACTTGTAGATTGCACCACACAATCTGAACTGATTTTGATTAATTTGTGTGTTGGATAAAATTACTTTGGCCACCTGAACAAAAGTTATTCTTCAGATGCGAAGAACTTTCCATGGCGTGAAAAGTCTCTTGCTGAATTTGAAGGCTAAGTTTAATTTAGTTAATCTGTCAAAATCAGCTGGCTTATAGTAATGAATATTAATCATTCAGCATTTCATATTCCCTTGCTATGTCCCCTCAGAGTGAAATACTGGGTGAATGTTTATGTGTGTCTCTGTCTCTGTCTCTCTCTCTCAACTTATTAATTAACATATACAGTATATATATACAGTATATAAATATGTGTGTGTGTTTATCTATATATAAATGTTTATATATAAATGTTTATATATATATATATATATATATATATATATATATATATATATATATATATATATATATATATATATATATATATATATATATATAACATTTAGGCCTATATTATGGATATGTTATAGCATTATACACAGATGGCTGCAGCAACAGGGCTTGATGTCAGATAATTATTTAAACATTAAGATGATCTATATCTTCAAAGTGATACATAGCATATGTTTAATCTCAGGGGTCTTGAGGGAGTATTACTTTCCTGAATTCCACTGCAGCACGGCACAGAATGGCCAGTAAGACAAACTCCTGCTGCTGGGTAGGAAACATGCAGTCTCTGTGAACAACAGGAACAGAAACACAGACGGCAGGAGATAAGCGAGAAGTTATACAGTAGGCCTAGAACTTATAGAACTTATGTGGCAGCTCTGTATATTTCTATGGCATCGCTGTCGAGGAGTAATTGCCTGATGAACTGGATTTACTTATTGTAGAGTTAATGAAAGTTCTCATGGGCATTGCAATGTTTGAAGCAGATGTCATGTCAGTAGACCGGGAAGATTGAGCGGTTCATTCATAAATCCATAGGATCTTACCTTCATGCTGTGGAAATACAAACTGGAAGACAGGGGCGGGGCTACATAAGGTCTATTCTGTAGGCATATAGAGCGCAACGGTCAGCTTCCGGAAGTAAAAACTTTTTTTGAATGGTTATAAACTTTTAAAGTTAGACAGCGTTGTTACAAAAGTTACTAAAGCTACGAAGTTTTTAATCCATGGTATTGGATTCTGCTGAATACGTCAGCCTGCTTGCATTATTTAATCTTATTTTTAAAATAATCGTGTTTAACAGTGGATTTCCTGGTGAACGAGACTTCAAGAGATTTCCACGACGCGCACGCGTGAGAACTTAACTGAAGTAGTTGAAGGAGATCGCAATTCTCGCGCATGCGTCGTGGAAATCTCTTGAAGTCTCGTTTCAGGCCTGCAAGGAAGAAAAGGAATAGTCGAATAAAGTCGTTATTTTTGTTTTATTTCCACACAAAAAGTATTCTCGTCGCTTGATAAACTTATAGTTGAGCCACTGTTGTGACATGGAACATTTAAACATTTTCTTCATTGACTTTCTGGGCCGTCAAGTTTCATTCCCTTAGGGAGCCTATGGAGGAGTGATCAACCTCTCAGATTTAATCATAAATATCTTCATTTTTGTTCCGAAGACGAACGAAGGTCTTACGGGGTTGGTACAGCATGGGGGTGAGTAATTAATGACTTAATTTTCATTTTTGGGTGAACTAACCCTTTAAAGCTATTGGGTCTATTTGATATGGGTCCACACCAATCAAGCTCATCTTCTCTTAATACAGACGAGACGAAGCCATTAGGCTAACGTTACTGCTCCCCTCAACTCAAATCTGCATGCGCGCGGCTAGCTAGGGGCAGGACAGTTGTCATGTCAACAACATGGCCGCGGTTAGCTACTTCCGATGTTTGCCAATAAGGTCTATACAACTACCAACAGGTAAATGATTTCTTTCTTAAAATGTCTACAACTGTAAGAATTATTTCCTAACAATCATGTCTTTTTCTCTTTTTAGATTAACAGAACATAAGTGTGAGCAACTCTGTTCAGTTAAGGATACTCATCTTCTCAAGTAACAGAGATATGGAATTTATGACCCATATATTTTTTTTTATTACGACTTTATGCCTAAACATACCCAGTCACAAAAAAACTTTAAAGCTTTCCCATGAATTTAAATCACTTTTTCCTTTTAACATGGTAAATAACTCTTAGGCCTACTGTCCATTTTTGCTAATTGTGGCCCTTATGAAAATAATAGTGTTTACATAATCAAATGGAAGGGACGCAATGTAACTCTAAACTCAATTGTGTATTTCAGATGCTGTCACATATCATAACCTCCTCATCTGCAAAAATAAACTGGCTCTCCGAATACACACATAATGAAGGACATAAAAACATTATAGAGGATTGTGAAGATATCTCACTGGAACTTGGTCTTCATTACATCTATATCGAGTTCAGAATCAATTGTTATTTATTAATGTATTCAGTTAATCTGCTATGTCAATAAAAAAATAAGTACCAAATTGACACAACATGCTGTTTAAAAAAGAAAGAAAAGTAAAACACAAAAAGAGGCACCAAGATATAAGACCAGGCAGATAGACGACTAAAAAAACAATATTAATTAATTTATATAAAAACAATATTAATAATAGTAGGCTAATATTAATAATATGAAGATCATACTAATATTAATAAAAATAAACATTGTTGAAAAGGTTAATTATAACACCATTAAGGTCCTATAGTGCACTTTCAAAGCATGGTTCTTTATGGAACCTTATATTAAAAGGGTTCTATTTAACACCAAAAAGGGTTCTGATATTGTAACAAGCCGAAGAACCGTAATTTGGTAGACTAACTGTTTGGAACCATTTTTCTTATACCAAAAAAGAGAGTTGTAGCTATAGCATGCAGTTAAAAAATAAAATCATATAGCCTGACATAAGTCTGTGAACACATAACTTAAACAAAAACTATTGTTCATGGGGATTTTCCTCCAGTACAACCAGGTCATCAAAGAGTGACCTTACAAAACGAGATATAAAAAAAAAAAAGAAAAAGTTGTAACAAACATTTCCTATGGAAGTCGATGGGGACCAGAAACTTTTTACCGACATTCTTCAAAATATCTCCCTTTGTGTTAAACAGAAGAAAGAAACTCATACAGGTTTGGAACGACTTGAGGGGTGTGTAAATGACAGAATTTTTATTTTTGGGAGAACTATCCCTTTGAGAACCGATCAGTCTGATTCATAAACGAATCAGCTCAACCAATTAATTGCAATCTGATGTGAACAAATGACAGAATTTTGGTTAAAAACACGACCAATTCATTCTCTGTCGACCACTGGGTTACTTACATCATGACAGAAAACTAAAAGCATAATCTCTTATAGCGTGAGGCTGACTGAATGGTTGTGCAAGCGGGGGGAAACTTACATAAGCCTACAGTAAATATGTATGCTTTTCACTACTGGCTACATTATGCCTACTGTAAATAGGCCTATGTATGTTTTACGCTACTGTATGTTGAGCTATCTGTTTCCTGGCAGCAGTGTGTTATGCTGATCTTGGAAAGATAGCTCTCACGCACAGTTCATTCTCCTCTTCCACACTTGGACACACAGCTGTGCAGTGCGCACATTATTAATGCCATCTAGTGGAGACAGTACAATCGCTCCGTGAGTTATTATACACGAGGCCAGTGTTTATATCCACAATAAACACATCTGATGTGCGAGTAGTGACGCAGCAGAAACTAATGTAAAGTTAACCAGTTAGACGCGCGGATTCATTTTCTCCACGCATTTTCTATTTAATTCGTAACAAATGGGGGCTTGTTTTTTTTGTGTTGATTTAACGAATGATTGTTTTTCTTTTTTATTTAATAAGTGGGAGTGTCCGCTTGTAAAATTTGTATGTGTACTAAGTCTAACGAGTACCACTTCTGTCGTCTTGGTGAGTAAAATGTATTCATATTTTGTCTTGCGGATTTAAAGTGTAAAGCAGTAACGAACATTAATAATGGAGGTAGAAGTAGGTTTTGCAATAAATGATCTTACTATACAACAGTTTGATGCATTTCGAAAGAAAGATCTAATACAGTGTAATAAGGCTGTAGGTGTGTGTTTTACTGCACTGGACTACGCCACTCCAATTTTGTTTGGGGAGGAGATCCCAAGTCACTAGAGGGTTTCCCGCTCGGCTATCCAATTGAATGAATAAAGGCAAAATTACTATAAAAAAATCAAAACATCACTTTTATTGAATACAATGATTCTGGTCTCATCTGCTTTCACTCAAAGCTGGCCAAATGTAAGCCTGAGAGGTGGTGGTACAATTAACTATGGGAGGTAACATAACACTCAAAAAGAAAATGCACACAACAAAATGAATAAATACAATAAACCCCAAAAGAATTCAATTTCTACATGCCACACTAAATACACAAAAACTCTTTACACACCACACTTATATGAATCAAGAGAAACTATCTTCCCTCCCGTAGTTACTATACTCACAGCTACCGAGGATGACCTGGTTATAGTTCACAGAATAAACCATATAAAAATGTACAACTGTTAGTCATGGGCCAACCAAACCAAAATTAATAAAATATAAAAAAAACCATGAAAAACAAAAATAAAGGTAGGGAAAAACAGTGGTCAATTGCACAGGACAAATCGAATTCTAAATAAAGGAAGAACAATAGTAAATCAAACAAAAATACACAAATCAACCCATACAAAAACCACAATCTCATTTACTGAAATCATATCTAAACATAACATTGAAAAATAGCATCACATCATAACATTGGTTCAAACTAGAAACCACTGTCCATATATTTATTTCAATCAACATGGTTAAAATATGCTAGCTATTACAACATTACATCAAGAAAAATAAATACCTTAGTTGGCTTTTGGCAGTTAATATCCATCGCTTATCCAGGTCAACATGGCCAACGTGAAGGCCTTTAAACCAACTCCTCTACAATGAAAGTCGTTTACCCTAATACATACAACACCGGGTTATCAATGATCGTTTCAAAGAAACATAACTCGTTTTGACCGTATCAACACTCACATGCGGTAATGGTAATTCAGTGTCCACCGCTCATCCAGCCAAACGTTATCAGCATTAGGGCATTTAGACCTCACATCTAAAACAAACCAACTACATAGAGACAATGAATTGATTACGTACAGCTGGCCCATTTGAATTAACATTGTCACTAAAAATTGCTGGCTCTTGGCCAACACATCAAAAAGATCACAAACATCATAAATAAGCATTAAAACACTTCTCATAACACCTATTAAAATAAACATACCAGAGCTTGTTCTTCCAGCGACCATGCCAAACAATTCAGGTACTGCACCCATACCTCACAGGAAGTGGCCTATTTAAAGGGAAATTACACCCTCTACAGATACCCTCAGCAGTGCCCCCTATTGACTTGGCTACATACACCCCTATCTTAATAGTCACCGTCCCGGTGAATAA
This sequence comes from Tiaroga cobitis, assembly GCA_030578255.1. Taxonomy (NCBI): domain Eukaryota; kingdom Metazoa; phylum Chordata; class Actinopteri; order Cypriniformes; family Leuciscidae; genus Tiaroga; species Tiaroga cobitis. Next base: position 958,630 of record JAROOI010000033.1, read on the forward strand.
CCTGAAGGAAATCACTACTGCCAAGGCCTAAAGGGGAAAGTAAGAGAGCTAACCTCTGCTATACCATTGAATCCATTCTGTACCACAGACTGGGGTAGATGAAAAGGATTTTGGTGTTGGCCTGCTGTCCTACGAGTGGAACGTCTAAGGGAGGGACTAGTCTCTTCTGGCTGACCAAATGATTGGTCTATAGGGCGCTCTACAGAAATATCTACATTAATTACTAGATCCGACTCCTACTCTGGTGTGACGGCATGCAACTGCACTGCGGTAGGTTCTCTTATACTACTGGGAGAATGGTCTCTTGTTGGTCTTGCAAAACGAACACAATGGTCTAATGACTGAGGGCTAGAATCAACCTGGGCACCCACTCTAGTCTGAACCACAACTACTTGTGGCTGACTTTCCACTTCTGGTTCCTCAGAACTCACTTCACTACCAAGACCAGAAGGGGAAGCCAAAACACTCCTAGTGGGTTGAAACGGCCTATCTGTACCATGGGGAACCAACTTAAGCTCTGAACGATGCATGACCTTAATAGGGCCCTCTTTTCCCTGTGGTCTTACTTTATACAAAGTCCCTACTTCATCAGTGCAAGTTACAATTTCAAACACAACAGAACTCCAGACATCCTGGATCTTGTGGCGGCCATGAAAGTGATTTCTACAGTATACTAAAGTGCCAGAAGGCAGTATGAATATGGACTCGGGGAATGCAGCCCTACGACGCTCAGCTGCAGTCTCCAAGTGCCTACGGGCACTAGTATAAACAGAAGACAAATACTCCTGATGCTGAGCAACCCAATCTGAGGGGGTACGCACTTCTTCAGGTTCATCACTACGACCAAGCAGATGGTCAACAGGCAATTTAGGCTTCTGCCCAAACATCAGCTCATAAGAGGAATGTTGAGTCGATTGGTGCACAGTTGTATTATAAGCAAAGAGGAGCTGGGACAGCAATTGCGGCCACTTTCGTTTCTGTTCAGATGGCAAAGTACGAAGCAAATCATGCAATGTCCGATTACATCTTTCGCATTGGCCATTACCCTCAGGATGGTATGGGGTCGTTCTACTTTTAGAAACACCGTACAGGTCACACAAGCGCCTCAACAATTCCCCCTCAAAACTACGCCCCTGGTCGGAGTGAATCCTCTTTGGCACCCCATAGACATAGAACCATTTCTCCGTCAAGATCTTAGCTACAGTACTCGCCCTTTGATCAGATGTGGGGTAAGCTTGTGTAAATTTGGAAAAAACGTCTGTTACAACAAGGACATTTTCCTGCCCATTACTAGCTCGGTCCAAAACTGTAAAATCAATTGCAATGATTTCTAGAGGTCTACTAGCTAACAAGCTTCCCAAATATGTTCTCACCTTGGGTTGGGAGGCCTTGGCAACAGAACATCGTTCACACTCAGTGCACCATTTCTTTACATCTTGCCACATATTAGGCCAATAACACCTTTGACGTATGAGATCAGTGGTCCGCTCTATCCCTTGATGACCATGATTATCGTGGAGGCTAGTAAGCACCTCTACCTGGAGCCTCTTAGGCAATAACAATTGCCAAACCAACTCTTTTGAAGGCGGCACCTGAACGGTTCTATACAAAACCCCATCTACTTCTTGCACCCTGGGCCACTGTTTCACCAACTATTGGACATCCCTTGACATTCTTCAACTCAGCAACTATTGGGCGCCGCCCCTGCACCCAAAATGGTAGAAAGGTCTTTATACACGGATCTGCAGCCTGCAATGCTCTCAAATCAGCCTTACTCCGGGCAGGAACTGCATCCACTGCTGATAATTCCACCACCTGGGGGCTCAATCCAGGTGGTTTCTCCTGCATTAAAATTGACTTCGGAACAGTGATACCTGGTAATGCAATTTCAGATTGAACAGCAGGGGGCAAGGGCAACCTGGAGAGCGCATCTGCATTGCGGTTTGCAGTGCCGGGTCGATATTTAATCTCATAGTTAAATAATGCAAGCTGGGAAACCCAGCGCTGTTCAACAGCCCCCAATTTTGCAGACTCAATGTAACGCAAAGGATTGTTATCAGTGTAGACCGTCACCTTACTACCAAGAAGATATTCTCTAAACTTTTCTGTCATTGCCCATTTAAGGGCCAGGAGCTCCAGCTTCATTGCACTATAGTTAGTCATGTTCCTCTCGCTTGGCCGAAGCCCACGACTGGCAAAAGCGATAGGTCTCCGTAGCCCCCCTTGGTCTTGTGACAACACTGCGCCCAATCCTAGATGACTTGCATCGGTCTCCAGGATAAAAGGAAGAGTGAAATCAGCATACCCTAGCACAGGAGCTTGGACGAGTCTTTCCTTTAAATCACTAAATGACCGTTCACATATGTCATTCCAGTATTGTTCAAAGGAACCCTGCTTAATGGATGCGGTCCGCTTCCGGGTACCCTGTAGAGCACCAACTAATTTATGCAAGGGGGCCGCTATTCCAGCAAACCCTTCCACAAACCGACGATAATATGACGCAAACCCGAGAAATGACCGCAGCTCTCTAACAGAGTTAGGGCGGCTCCATTCCGAAACAACCCGGATCTTGTCTGGGTCAGTTGACACCCCCGCCGCCGATATCACATGACCCAGATATCCAACCTCTGTTTGGAAGAAATGGCACTTCTTTAGTTTTGCTTTTAAATGCTGGGTTTGAAGCCGACTCAATACCATCTCCAAGCGCTCAAGATGTTGGTCAAAAGTACTGGAGAAAATTACAATATCATCCAGATATAACAAAAGAGCATGGAGGCTCTGATCACCAAAAATACGCTCCATGAGCCGTTGGAAGGTGCTCGGCGCATTGCACAACCCAAAGGGCATACGGTTGAACTCAAATAGCCCAAAGGGGGTGCAGAACACCGTCTTTTCTCTATCCTGAGGGGCTACCGGAACCTGATTATAACCACTTGCCAGATCCAATGTACTAAAAAACTTAGCCCCACTAAGCGCGTCTAATGTCTCCTCTATTCGAGGCAAAGGAAAGGCATCCTTACGAGTTTTGGCATTAAGTTGACGATAGTCTACACATAAACGAATAGAACCATCCTTTTTTTGGACCACAACTATAGGCGATGCATATGGACTACAACTGGGTGTAACTATCTCCTGTTCAACCAGCTCTCGAATGTGAGCCTTAACCAGATCGTACTGAGAAGGTGGTAAACGGCGGTATCGCTGGCGTACTGGTACCTCATCTAATAGCGGGATAGTATGCTGGAGTACGTCAGTACAGCCTAAGTCTCTGTCACCATTGCTGAATACATTGGCATATTTCTTAAGCAATGAGTGGGCTTGTTGATGTTCTTGACAAGACAACGTAGGCCAAGTGAGCTGAGAAAGATCAAGATTTGGGCTACTCTCTACCTCAACTGACTGGATAAATGCTACTGCCTCTGAATCGTCGTTCTGTAACAGGAACTGGACAGAAGGTGTTAAAACAGGTGACTGAACAATATGCAATTCTCCGAGGACAGTCTTTGGCCAAAGCCAACGATCCTGATTTCCCACATTAATAACTGGCACCTTCACTACCCCACAAGCAACAGACAAGCAGGCAGATGGAACAAGGAGGTCCCCAGGCAACCGTCCCTCTACAAATGATACCGGCTCCAAAAAACAAGCATTAAATGTAGCCCCCAACCCCTGATGACAAGTTGCCGGAACCAATTTCATTGCGCCTGCTGGCACTCTCACGGCTGGGCCCTTCTGAACTCGAGCGAGACCCATATACCCACTTTCTAATGCATGTTCCCGAAGTTGGCACTCAGAGAAAGCCCTCTGCCATACGTTCCCTGCATGTTTAATAGGTGGTGCATTAAATAGCCTAGTCCCATGTTCCAAAAACAGTTCCTGATAGCAACTGCTAATAACATTCATTCCTAGCAGGCCAGGAACCTGTTCTCGTTTCAACTGGATAGCAGGATCAGCAGAATTTTTCACTACTAAAATCCCCATCTTGGGCAAAGTCTTTCCAAGTATATCTATGGTAGTTTCTAAATAGCCCAAATAAGGGATATCAAGGCCGTTGGCTGCTTTGAGCTTAAGCCGTTGGCAAGATTGCAACTGAAACTGGAAACGTGGTTGCAAATACTGCTCAAAAAATTGCTGGGTGACCGTAGTCACCATAGATCCTGTATCCAGCAAACATGGCACAATGACACTACCAATAGAAATATCTACTACTGGACATCTACCTAGGAGTTGAAGCTCCACCCCAGGGGAAGTACCCGAAGATTCCCCACCCGACGCATGGGCATTGCTGTCGGGGGGCATTAGTTTTCCGACGACTGATTAGCGGATCTAGGCCCTGCAGCGACCCTCTGTGCTGTACCAAGTTCGGCTTTGCAAAATCTCGCAATGTGACCAGGTTGATTACAGCGCAAGCATATAGGTCTACCGTCTAGATGATAACGATACTGAGGGCTACGAGTATCACCCCTCAGGGTAGCCGGAGCTGGCGGCAAAAACAATCCGGAAGCGGCCTGGGGAGCGGAGGAATCTAAACGCTTCAGAATATTATCTAGCTGCATTTGCTGTTTACGAAGACTTTCTTTAACTTTCCTCAATTCATCTGATGGTTTACCAAGAACAGCATTAGAATGGGCTGAGAGTTCTGTAATATTAGCAACATTACACGACTGGGCACGAGGCCGCTGTACACCAGGGTTATCACCCTCTTCTACCCAACGCAAAGCTTCCTTTCGGGCATCTAGAAAACTCAGGGTAGGATCCAGCCGAACATGGCGACGTAGTTCACGACGAAGCATGCTATCTCTCACAAATTCTATAAATTGATCTCGTAGAACAGTGTCTGGGTTAGCAAAACATGCTGGATCTTTACGTTTAATCACGTCCATAAGGGACATAAGAGCATGAGAATACTCTCTCAATGATTCACCGTCCAATTGACGTCGCTGGAAGAACTGCTTCTGAAGACTAATATAAGACTGAGAGCACCCATAAACACTGGTTAATATATCAAATATTTTTTCAGGGTCATTTCGTTCAGAAACTGGACGGAACCTAACCTCTGTCCTAGCTTCACCATCCAGCAAATCAAAAATGGCCAAAGCCTGCTCAGAACGTAACATTGGACGCATAGACAGATGACGTCGGGCCTCCTCAACCCAATCCTCTACAGTTATTGAGTCTTGGGATATTCTCCCAGAAAATCTAGGGCACTTGCGTTCTCGTGGTACATAAACATAACGTTCTATGGCTCCCACAGGACTTGGTATAGTAGAACCACTCATAACACTAGCACCAGCAGAAGGAGGTTGTTGTTCCCTAATAGGGGGAACACCCATGGGGGCAGAGGATGAGCTCTGACTTGCCTCTGATCTAAGCTGTGCATTTTCTACCTGGAGCTGTTGCACCAACTCAGTAAGTGTCCTAAGCTGAGCTGTCAAATCCTCATCTGCCATCCTGTACCAAAAAAAAAACAGGAGAAAAATAAAACACAAAAAGCAATCAACCAAAACTAAACTATAGGAGGCACCGTTGTCTTCGGGCTTGACCACGATGATCGATGACTGGAATCCTTGACCACTGTTTTCCCACCTTTCAAAAACCAAAAAAAACTACACCAAGATTTAGGCCCTGACAAACAAACAAAAATAACAATAAAGCCTTAAAGTTACCCTGCCGACTACGCCAAATGTAATAAGGCTGTAGGTGTGTGTTTTACTGCACTGGACTACGCCACTCCAATTTTGTTTGGGGAGGAGATCCCAAGTCACTAGAGGGTTTCCCGCTCGGCTATCCAATTGAATGAATAAAGGCAAAATTACTATAAAAAATCAAAACATCACTTTTATTGAATACAATGATTCTGGTCTCATCTGCTTTCACTCAAAGCTGGCCAAATGTAAGCCTGAGAGGTGGTGGTACAATTAACTATGGGAGGTAACATAACACTCAAAAAGAAAATGCACACAACAAAATGAATAAATACAATAAACCCCAAAAGAATTCAATTTCTACATGCCACACTAAATACACAAAAACTCTTTACACACCACACTTATATGAATCAAGAGAAACTATCTTCCCTCCCGTAGTTACTATACTCACAGCTACCGAGGATGACCTGGTTATAGTTCACAGAATAAACCATATAAAAATGTACAACTGTTAGTCATGGGCCAACCAAACCAAAATTAATAAAATATCAAAAAAACCATGAAAAACAAAAATAAAGGTAGGGAAAAACAGTGGTCAATTGCACAGGACAAATCGAATTCTAAATAAAGGAAGAACAATAGTAAATCAAACAAAAATACACAAATCAACCTTTAAACCAACTCCTCTACAATGAAAGTCATTTACCCTAATACATACAACACCGGGTTATCAATGATCGTTTCAAAGAAACATAACTCGTTTTGACCGTATCAACACTCACATGCGGTAATGGTAATTCAGTGTCCACCGCTCATCCAGCCAAACGTTATCAGCATTAGGGCATTTAGACCTCACATCTAAAACAAACCAACTACATAGAGACAATGAATTGATTACGTACAGCTGGCCCATTTGAATTAACATTGTCACTAAAAATTGCTGGCTCTTGGCCAACACATCAAAAAGATCACAAACATCATAAATAAGCATTAAAACACTTCTCATAACACCTATTAAAATAAACATACCAGAGCTTGTTCTTCCAGCGACCATGCCAAACAATTCAGGTACTGCACCCATACCTCACAGGAAGTGGCCTATTTAAAGGGAAATTACACCCTCTACAGATACCCTCAGCAGTGCCCCCTATTGACTTGGCTACAACAGATTGCTGAAATTTTGAAGGTTTCTGTATTAAGCTCTGCACCTAAACAGGTTGTTAAAGCTGAAGTTTATGCTAAACTGGTTGAGCAAGGTTTTTTTTTCTGCTGATGGGGATAGCGAAATTGAGAAGAGTGATGTTTTGGAAACTGATAAAACTGATTTGACATCTCAATCAGATCCTTTGCTCATGTTGAAATTAAAAGAAATGGAGTTAAAAATAAAACGACAGGAACATGAAAATAGTATGCTAAATCTACGTGAACTAGAGATGGTGCACAGAGAAAAGGAAAGAGAGCGTGCGTTTAATGCGGTTTCACCTGCTGTGCCTTCATCTATTCAGCCTGCTGCTGGTAATTTGTTTGATCCAAGTAAATACATTAAGCTCGTTCCTCCTTTTCGAGAGTCAGAGGCCGATGCATATTTTATCGCATTTGAGCGCATTGCTGCTAAACTAAACTGGCCTAAAGATATGTGGGGGTTAATGTTACAATGCAGTTTAGTAGGTAAAGCTCAAGAAGTATGTTCTGCTTTGCCCATCGAGGAGTCGCTTGATTATGATTTGGTGAAAGCTGCTGTTTTGCGAGTTTACGAGCTTGTGCCTGAAGCGTACAGGCAAAAGTTTCGCAACTATATTAAATCGGCTAAACAAACGTTTGTGCAGTTTGCACGTGATAAGAGAGCTCTGTTAGAAAAGTGGTGTGCCGCTTCTAAAACTACTACGTTTGAGCAATTTCAAGAACTGATCCTGTTGGAGGATTTTAAAAATAGTTTTTCAGACAATTTAGTGATTTACCTAAATGAACAAAAGGTGAAGTCCCTCTCAGCTGCTGCAGTGTTGGCGGATGAATATATTCTGACACATAAGACTGTATTTTCTTCTGCTGCTAGCTCGAATCATAGTACTGTGATGTCTTCAAGTGTGGAGAAACCTTTGATGTACACTCGCTCAACTAGACCTATGATGCGCTCTACAGTGCAGGGTAAGGAAGAGAGCAAGAGTGTTGAGAATAAAAGAGTTTGCTTTTATTGCTTGGACCCAAATCATCTTATTGTTGATTGTAAACCCTGGAAGAATAAGAATGCTGCTTTCAAGCCTAAACGTGTAGCTAATATTGTTCTTGAGCCAATGTCTGGTGCTGAGAATTTTTCCGACAGTTCTGCATTTACTCCCTTTGTGTTTAAGGGTAGGGTGTCAGTTTCTCTGGATGGTACTATGAATTCAATCACGATTTTGAGGGATACAGGGTCAGCTCAATCGTTTATACTGGAAAGTGCATTACCATTCTCAGATGTGACATACACTGGAACTGATGTGTTGGTTCGTGGAATTGAATTGAACTGTGTTAAAGTTCCTCTTCATACTGTGTTTTTGACTTGTGATCTTGTTTCAGGACCTGTAAAAGTGGGGGTACGCTCAAGACTGCCTGTAGAGGGCGTAAGCTTAATCCTGGGAAAATTACCTGGCCGGTGCTAAAGTTTTTCCTCACCCAATTGTAGCGAAGAATCCGCTTTGTGATGGGGAGCTTGCCAGTCGATTCCCTTCAACATTTTCAGCTTGTGCTGTCACTCGTGCACAGGCACGCAAAAATGAGGATGTGATTGATCTATCTGACACTTTTATCGTTTCTCCAGATTCTCCGTCTGAGTTAAGGTTATCTGTGTATTCCAGTGTGGGTAACACAGACGAGCCACCTGATCAAGAAGCTTCCCTGACTATGGGGAGAGAACAACTTGGTAAAGCCCAAAAGTCTGACCCTTCTCTAACTCGCTGTGTTGAGGCCGTGGAGGATAAAGTGAAAGGAGGTAATGCTGATGGAGTACAGTATTTCTGGGACCGAGGCGTCTTAATGCGTGAGTGGCTGTCTCGAAATGTGAAAGTGGCTGGGTTAAGTCCAGACAATCAGATTGTATTACCCTCTGGTTATCGAAAGGCTGTGCTTAAACTTGCTCATGACCATCCACTGTTTGGTCATTTAGGCAGTACTAAAACATTCATGCGAGTGGCGAAATATTTTTATTGGCCTGGTTTAAGATCTGCTGTGTCAAACCATTGTCGTTCATGTCACGTGTGTCAACTCTCTGGTAAACCCAATCAAACAATTCGTCCAGCTCCTTTGCAGCCTATTCCAGTGATGGGAGAACCATTTGAGCGGCTTATTCTAGACTGTGTTGGTCCCCGACCGAAATCGAAAGCAGGTTATCAGTATATTTTGACGCTAATGTGTGCGACGACTCGTTTTCCAGAGGCAATACCATTGCGAAATATCAAAGCGAAAACCATTGTGAAAGAGTTGATTAAATTTTGTTCAACGTTTGGGTTGCCTTGTGTTATCCAGACCAATCAGGGAACAAATTTTAAATCTAAAGTGTTTGAGCAAGCGTTGAAAGGAATTTCCGTTAATCACGTAGTGTCGAGCGCGTATCATCCGCAGTCGCAGGGAGCTCTAGAGCGATTTCACCAGACGCTCAAATCAATGATGCGGGCGCACTGTGTAGAAGCCGGTAAGGACTGGGCTGATGATCTCCCTTTGCTTTTATTTGCGATAAGGGAAACCGTTCAAGAATCATTAGGGTTTAGTCCTGCAGAGCTCATTTTTGGACACACTGTTCGGGGTCCTTTAAAGTTATTACGCGAGCAACTTGTTAATGATAGAACACCGCTTGTTCTCGTATCCGAGTATGTTAGCTCTATTCGTGAACGTCTTCAGAGGGCTTGTGCGCTGGCGAAGAAAAATTTGGCTGAGTCGCAGTCTGAGATGAAGGAGCATTATGACCGTAAAAGTGTCGCTCGTTCTTTTCAGCCTGGTGAATCTGTTTTGTTGTTAACGTCAGTGCTAGGGTCTGCTCTGCAACCAAGATTTTCGGGTCCTTAAAGGGTGACGAAAAAGTTGAGTGACGAATTATCTGATTTGCACGCCTGAACGTCGGAGGAAGTCGTGGATGGTTCATGTTAACATGTTAAAGTCTTATGTGACAGACGAGTCTACCCTTGTTGCCAAGCCGAGTGCCATTGTTGTGTCTTCTGTAGCAACTGAGTTGGATCAGGATTTTTCTGTACCTTGTGGTCGTTTGTCGAACTCGGTAATTTTAAATGAGTTGGAGTCTCACTTAAGTTATCTGTCTCCGAATCAAAGGAAAGATATCGTCGAGTTAATTGAAAGTCATCATTCACTCTTTTGTGACATTCCGTCGCAGACTACAGTACTTCAGCATGATATCGATGTGGGAAATGCGCAGCCCATAAAACAGCATCTTTTTCGGCTTAATCCGAGAAACCGTGATTTAATGAAAGCTGAGGTCGAGTATTTACATCAGAATAACTTTGCGAGTCCCAGTCTGAGTCCGTGGAGTTCGCCTTGTCTGCTAGTTCCCAAGGCTGATTCGTCGGTTCGGTTCTGCACTGACTATTGAAAAGTCAATGCAGTAACTAAACCTGACTCGTTCCCACTTCCACGTATGGAAGACTGTATCGATCGTGTTGGTCCCGCAAAGTTTGTTTCGAAACTAGATCTTAAGGGGTAGTGGCAGGTTCCTCTTACTCCTCGGGCCTCAGAGATTTCAGCATTTGTGACCCCTGATGATTTTATGCAGTACTCCGTTATGGCGTTTGGAATGCGAAATGCACTGTCAACATTTCAACGCTTAATGCGTATTGTACTAAGTGGAGTGCAGAAGTGTGATGCCTATCTAGACGACATTATAATATATTCTTCTAGTTGGGAAGAACATTTGAGTTCTTTGCGTGAAGTGTTTTCACGTTTTTGTGATGCATCTCTGACGTTAAACCTAGCCAAATGTGAGTTCGCCAAGGCAACAGTGGTTTACTTGGGGAAAAGAGTGGGTCAGGGTCAAGTATGCCCGGTTGACGCGAAGATTGCATCTGTTATGAAGTTTCCAGTTCCAGTTGTAAAATTGTAAAAGAGAACTGCGTCGATTTTTGGGGATGACAGGGTACTACAGAGGGTTCTGTCGTAACTTTGCCAGTGTTGTATCACCTTTAACCGATCTCCTCAGCACAGCTCGAGTATTTGTGTGGTCTCCTGCTTGTGAGCAAGCTTTTTGTGCAGCTAAGGATTTGCTGTGTAATGCTCCTGTTTTGGCAGCCCCAGAGTTTACACGCTCTTTCAAGCTGGAAGTGGATGCATCTGCTACTGGAGCTGGCGCAGTGTTACTTCAAGAGAGTGAGTTAGATGTTGATCACCCAGTTAGTTACTTCTCGAAAAAGTTCTCGTTATGTCAACGCAGATATAGTACCATCGAAAAGGAGGCTCTTGCGTTGCTGTTAGCGTTGCAACATTTCGAGGTGTACTTGGGTGGAAGTTCATTTCCAATACTGGTTTTTACCGACCACAACCCGCTCGTTTTTTTGGCGCGGATGTCTAATTCGAATCAACGTTTAATGCGCTGGGCATTAATAATTCAAGAGTTTAATTTGGATATCCGACATAAAAAAGGCTCGCAGAATACTGTTGCGGATGCGCTGTCTCGAGTTTATGGTTCTGAAGTGTAAAGTAATTGCTGTTGTGCAGCATAGTAGATACAAACTTCCTGTTTGCATCTTTTTGGTGGGGAGGTGTTACGTGGAAGTGTATTTGCCTTGTGTTGTTGGGGAAACAGTGTATTGGTGTAGTTTTCCTTGTCTGCTTTCTCTCTCGTTTCTCTCTCTCACTGTAATGACTCACAGGTGGAGCTGCTAAGGAGTGACCTGATTGGTGACGGGAGTCCTTGGCGCTGTATTTAAGTCTCCTGAATCATGGAACTACAGCTCCCCGCTCTCATGGCTTCCTTGACGAAGAGATGTTACTGTGATCTAGTACATGTTTAAAACAATTGATGTGAACCACAACCTTATGTTAAGTTGTGATTAGTTATGTTCAACCCTTTTGGAGCATGCTATGGAGGTGGGTGCCTCTTTTATTTATTATTTGTTTTCTCCTGTTTTTGATAGGTAGGGAGGGAAGTTTTTGTATCTTTTGTTTGTTATCTGATTTCCAGGTTAGTATCCTTAAATTAGTTAGCTTTGTTTTGTTATTTGTTTTGGCTTTTCCCCCTCCTGAACTTTGTGGCTCTAGCTACTCCTGTTAATAAATATACTTTTTTGCACTTTAAGAGTGTTCCGGTGTTTTTTGAAGCCTTGGGAGTGAGAGCGGGGACTCCAGGGATCTTGTTGATCAATCCCTGTTAATTGTTACGGATGATTTTGTTCTCTTTGAGTAGAGTTATTATTTAATTCGTAACATTGCCCAACACTGTTTATCTCCAACATGCTAGAGAATGCAGTCTCTCAGCAACTGAGAAAAAAAATCACTTTCCTGATTGAAAAACACTTTCTTTTGCTTTTCAATCAGGATTTGAAAAATACCATTCTACAGAACCAGCACATGTTAGGGTGATAAATTACGTAAAATTAATTTGTGCTACTGGCAGCTGTCATGCTTGTGCTCTTAGATTTAAGCGCTGGCTTTGACACAGTTGACCATACCGTCTGTTGTCTCGCTCAGAGAAACGTGCAGTTATCCAAGTGAAAGCTTTGAATTGGGTTCAGTCTTGTAATGAATTAGCTCTATGAAATATTGATAATCAATGATAACTGGTTATAATTGATTATGAATATTTGGATCAGTTAAAATAATTAACTTAATGTAGTACAATTAATATTACAATCAACCCACCTGTTCGTTACGTGAACACCCAGCGTTAATTGTTTATTAGTTGTAAGAAATATTAATTTCCGGGGAAGGGAAACGTCTCTTACTGTACAGTACTAAGAGCCTGTAGTAATCAAAATCGTAAAGTAAACTTTGTTGCAAGCAGAGAATCAAAACCAAATACATATTGTGCACAAGTTTTATTAACTAAAATCACAAACATAACTAAACATACACACATGCATTGGTAAAAGGGTGAGTGACAGAATGGAACCGGAAGCAGGAAATGGAACTATGGGAAATACCCATTTAACTATGAAAAGAACCATCAGCTTATCATTTTCAGAGTAACTCCTTAAATGTAGATACATGCGTTGCATTTGCAGCGGACACATTTCTTGAAGATCTTGGAAAAGGATGTTGATGTTTCCTTTGAGTGTCAAACATTGAAGTTGCAATTGTTTTCTTCTCCGTTGGATGAAGAAGATCTGATGAACTTGAGTGGTTTGACTCGGTTGTGGTTGAATGTTTTCTCTCTCTCCATGAGCACATGCAGATTGTGACCTGCCGGCCCTGGGCTGGAGAGGCCACACAGGCAACCAAGGAGTGAGGAAGTCGGAAGAGTAGATGGCTGCCCATTCAGTAATGGAAAAGTTGCAGTTTTCCTCTGAGTTGGACTGAAGAAAATACAGTCTGACTCTGGTCGGAGAGTGAAGGCATAGCCGGTGGGGGTCCCCACAGTCATCAACCCGAAGCAGCAGCAGTGAAGGCCAGAAGCAAGAGGACTAGAGGGTGTGATCTTGTGGTCAATGATTTCTGGATGGTTGTGAGCCAATAAGAAGTTGTTCCCTTTGGAGGGAATTTCTTTACCACCCTTTGTTCAAGGCCTTTGAACATGTAATATGATTGGTATTAGTATTGGCTTATAATACTAGTGCGTTGCAAAGTTAGCAAAATGGAATGTAAATTAACAAATGGGACTTCCATTCACAGCAAGCAATATAGCCATTACTTCCCATCACTGACTTCACAATCATGTGCACGCGGCAGCCACTGTAACCCCACAATATATATCCGCGGGACTCGCGTGTGGCGCTGATATCTGCCTCTCATTAGCATCCATAAGCATTGTTAGATCCATAAGCTTGACCACAAGTTCCATAATTCAGCTGGAATATTGTGTTATCAACCTACACCTTTGTTATTGTAAGAGGTTAGCGACCCCTAGCGGCAACATTTTTTTACATATTGTAGCTTTAATTAACGGTTTCAGGTTGAAGGCCCATCCACAGTTGAGAAGGATGAGTGTGTTCAAGGAGGCCTGAGGTATAGGCACATATTTGCCCATTATATATTTAAAAGCCTACCTGTGAGGTGCTAATAGTGTGTATTTCCCCTATTATTATTGGCTAAAATTGCGCTATAAATGCTGACACCCTTCTAGAGCCCTCTCAGTCTGGGACCACATGTGATCAAGTGAGTATTAAGAAATTACAAAAAAGGGCCAAAAGCACTCTAACTTAAATTTCTGTTCCCACCAAACCCAGAGAACATAAGGGAGTTTACAAGCATTATCTCCTGAAACAAATGGAAGCCATAGATAATGAGATATAACTTAAGAAAGTTGGAGCTGGAAATCCAACAGCTAGAGAAAAATGCAAGTAGAACTGCCATATTTAAAACAATGACACATGACCTTTTTGTTTTTTTGACAACATTTAAGTGAATGTTTTCACCCCCAACAGCCAGCTTCAACCTGAATTAAAAACAAAACAACTAATTGTGACTTGTGTGTATGGTAAATTAAGGGGAAAGTTTAGGAGAAAGTGAAAACTTAACATGGTTTGGACTATATTAACCAAAATAATTATTGGCCTAATGGTCTCAATGCCCCAGTCTTGCTCTACAACCATCCTTGGTTGCCTCTCTCTCCTCAGACAGGCAATGTTATATAGCACAACACATGCAACTACAATTTCACATGCCCTTTGTGGAGTCATTCTGAGTTAATTCAGGCACGCATATCCATCTCCCAGCAAAACTCCTGAGAATTCACCTGAAGAGATTATTTATTTTTTACATTGAAATTGGTGAAGGTATTTTAAATTTGAAGTTTTTGCCATATAAGTGACTAAACATACCTTGTGTCAGTCGGTGGGAAAGAGAAGAGGCCCGAAAGATTCTGGAATCATGCACTGAGCCAGGCCATTTTGGCTCTACATTTGTGATGAGGTAATCTGCTGCATCACAGATCATCTACATAATTAAAAATGTAGGTCACTTGAATTACATAGATATAAAATGAGGATTGTTACTGCATTTGTAAAGAACAGAACACTGGTGCCCAGCTTATTGTGCAGAACAATCTGTTCTACAGTTGTAGCCTACAATGTAATTTCAATGGGACTGTACCTGTACAGTGAGGCTGTGTAATGATTTCCTATTAATGAAGTCTGCTTCATGTGGACCAGACGGACGCTTTATGCGCAAGTGGGTGCAGTTCAGAGCCCCGATAACATTTGGGAAAGCTACAAAAAAAATAAAAAGTGTCTTTCAATTGCCATGTCGAACATTAACAGTCAATACATTTTCCATTTTCTATATAGTTATTATTTGAACTTACCAGCGATTCCATAAAAGGCCCGTTTAATGGTACAAATCGCTCGGCCAGGGAAGGTGATGAGCACACTGAGTTTTTTTTTTTTTTTAAAAGACAAGTACACAATTCGTACAGAGCAGCAAACCGACGCCTTGCTGATATTCTCTGCATCTCCAACTGTGTACAAAAATGTTCCGCTGGCAAAAAAGCGAAGTCCAACACTGTGAGCGCTTTATTGCGATGTGTGGACTTCAGTAATCTACAAATATATGCTATCCCTTCCCTCAAGAATCTATACTGCTCATGCAGGTAGTTGTCAGAAAAAGCCAACGGGTCTTCCCTGTCCCTGAAAGTACGTTCTCTCATGTACTTTCCCTGTCCCTGAGAGTACCCTCATCCACCACCTCAATGAAAGGACACGCCATGATTATGCGTTCGACACATAAGGGTTGAGCTCCCTATTTATAGACATTTAATTGATTCATTACAAAAATCACACCAACTAAACAAATGTAACTTAAATTCTAACATACAAAATGAGTTACAAATTTAAAGTAGTATGCCAGAGAGTCAGAGGTAATTTCATCACATTCCCAGCGGGTCAGTGTAAACGGTAATCTGGTTAAGCATCAACTCAGGCTTAGCCTGACAGTTAGCCTGCCCTGGACCAGGTTAGTTTCGCAGCATAAGATGCCAGAGTAACTGAGTTTGAACTATTTTAAGATTGCTTTATGAAACAGAACCCACCGACAATAAACCTGTCTTGTATTCTAATCTTGTTTTATGGAGCAACCCTCGGGTCACCTTTGAATTTTTTTGGTTTGGCCAATTTTTCCCCAATTACTGTGCTTTTGAACTTTGTCTACAGTGCCTGTTTTTTTAAACAAGTCTCAATCAAATAAATGATAAAATAACACTTGATTGGGTTAAAATGGTTTATTCAACTTGAGACACCATCTTGTGGACAAAGCATCTACAGTACATTACGTAATTGCAATGTGAGTGCCAGTAATTTGTCCTTGCAAAAATGTCAGATATTTTATTTGTGAGAAATTGTTTTTGAAGTTTCACAGGGCAGATATGCAATTCATCACAGAACACGTCCACAGGTTCACAGCATCATCTACATAACTTTGAGTTCAATGTTGCACCAAGCGGTGTAAAAAAACAGGAGTCTCCTTGTGCTGTTGCCTTCAGAAGTATTAAAGTGCATTTCCAGAGATAAATTGGAAAACTAAATGCACTTACATGTTCATATCAATAGAATGGGGCCAGTAGACACATGCTGCAGGGTTTCCTTTGAAAAGCTTGAACTTCTGCGAGCTGTGGAAGAGTGTGAATTGTCAGAGATGAGAAACAGTACTTTCACTTGATTGAATTTAGACCATTACCCCGATTTGAGCTGCTCTCGATCTGATTCGCCCCGCACGGTTTGTAACACCGTCCATCAGCAGTGTTTTCAGCATGACAAATGACAACGTCACAGTGGACAAATACCTATTTTGAACGTAAATTAACTGTTACAGGGTGACCAGTTTAATCCACATTTACAAGAAATATAAAAACAACAATGCAGAAAACAGACATTTAGAAAACCATATTTGTATTTTAAATGCAAATTCTGAAAACTTTTCAGCTTACCCGTCTGGCCACGTTGGCATCCTCACTTTCAGAACTCCCATCATCCTCTCTTAAAGTAAGTGCTTTAACCTCAAATCTCTTGAAGTGATCTGGGATGTCCACTCTGTTATCTTCTCTTACAGGATGGATGATGGTCTGTTCAGGGCCTTTAGGATTCGGACATCTGATTAGAGATGAATAATTAGAGCCTTCATCTAGAAGAAATGTTCAACAAACACATACAATGCTTCAAACATACCCATCAACAATTAAATCCCATTTAGGTTGGGATTCTCTGTCCTTGGTGAGTGTTGCCCAACAGTTTTCCAGGCCCACTGCTACCCTTGAGTCCCTGGAGTGATCCATACCCACCTCAAAATACAAAGGCTGTTTCAGAAACTTTAAAACAGGGTAGTCGGCATCATGATAGAAGAGTTTGTAGACCATATCTTGGAGAGAAAAAAAAAAAAGGGAGTTTCATATTAGACCATATATTGCTCAGACTGACAGGCTTTCTTTTTATGCAAAAAAAAATTGCAGCACCCTGGCTTGTCAATATAATTTTAATCAACATGAAATCATATTGGATCCTATTTACTTTAAATGCATTTCTGGTCTTATTGTGTATGTCTCATAATTGCATGTTATGCCAAAGAAGAAAAAAAAAAAGATCATTAATCAAATGTAATAACTTGCCATTTAGGAATTGTATCTGCAAAACTGCATGCTGTCTGGTTCTGTTTTGGTTTCGTAACATTCACTTATGATCCAATAAATTCCCAACGGTTACATTGAAGTCCCATTCTTCAATCATTAAATACAATTTTATTTGAAAATGTGTTAAAGTTAAATCCATTATATTTTGGCATTTATATTAAGTGGAACCACTAGTAAAACTAATAGAGTAGTTCACATACCATGAGAGAGCCTCAAGCTAACAGTGAGTTCACCCTTCCCAACATCAGCCTCCGGCTCTTTAAAGTGTGAAACCACATGGAAGATCATGCTTTGGGTGGAGTTTGCGCTATAAATGCAGGACACGTAGATCCTGCTTGAGAGGAGCAGTTTCAGGAGAAAAGTAACACTTTATTAACATTTTAGTGATTGTTGTACTTCACCATATTGCTCAGTGTGTACACCTGGAATCACTGTGGTAGCTAAGAAGTCTAAACATATGGCGATACTTTAATATAGCAAACTGAAAAATTATTGGTTAATGATTTAAATGGACAAAAAACAACTTAGTTTAAGGTTACACATGTTCATAATAATAAACATATCAAATGCTTGATATGCCCACTAAATGTTGAGTGAATTTCCAAATTCTGCACTGATAAATGCAATAAGTGACTTAGTGTTGTATATAAAATAGTGTCAGTCACTAATAATGCAGCACATTGAGTGGACACCCACCATTTTGTGGATTGTTCATATAAATTTTTTTTTTTGTGCCAAATAGTTGATTTATTCTGTTTAAACACAACCTTGCTTGTTTCGATGGGCAAAGCATTGAGGCATAAACAAAGGCCCTACATAAATTAATCAAATCAACTGGTTTAAAAAAAAAATAAAAAAAATAAAATAAAAAAAAAAGCTCAGAACCTGTATTCTGGCTCAGGGTGAAATTCGGTGGTCTGAGGAAAAGGTTTCTCTTTCTTCCAGGTGACTTCATTCTCATATTTCATGGTGTCCCCGACAAACTAACAAGTAAAAGAGTTATATGTCAAGCATTCACACTACTGCTGTTATGCGACAAAATGATTTAATGAGTACCCTCATCGTACCGTTCGTGTGGTTCCACAAGTGGTGACATCAAAGCGAAAAAAAGCAAAGTGGTCTTCATTGAAATAGGGTTTGCAGGCCGGGTCTCTTAGAGAGAGTTCACCAGGAAGCAGATGTGGTACAGATTCCAATTTGGGAAGCACCACACTAATCGTTCCATTAGAAAAACACTCTGGCACAACAAAGAAACTAAATCATAAAATAGCAACAAGACATCATTAGAGAAGTCATGTCAAATATGAACCAACCTGCCATTTTTACAAAAAAGGGGCAGGCAAGGGAGAACTCATTGATATGCAGGTCATTCAAGGTATCGTAAAGTTCCACATCAATTCTTCCCAGGACTCCGGTCAACTGAACAGACTTGAAAAATAGAAGGTATAAAATCAGTCAGCAAAGGGTTAAAAGCTACATGAGGCTTTAGTCAAATAGATTGAGTTATCAATATTTGGATGAATATCAGTTTAAATACAGGTTTACCACTCATGACTAATAAACTGCGCTATGGAAACACTAATCACCAGTGCAACACAGGAAATCTGAAGAATACCTCTAAAGCCACAAGTGGGGCTAGGAACGGCACAATAATGATGAAATGGGTTTCATTTGAATGGTGTTCATACTCCTGTAATACTTCATCACTCAGCTCCACCTGTCCCAGTTTGATCTGTAATTGGGATCTTGGGGTGCTTCCATATTTGACATGAATGTTAAAGATATCCTCATTGCATCTTCCCCCTGCAGTTGGACGGACTTGGTTCGAAGAAAAAGGACACCAAGTTAAATATCAGCACACAGTCCAGCTATGCACAATTCTGCTATTAGTGATCTGCCTTCCTGCAGAGTTTACTGCAGTTCAAATAAAAAATAAAAAAGTATCCATTATCATTCTTAGTGGCAAAGTGAATCAAAGAACAATCTGACTGCCATTTTTGCTCATGATCACTCAGTTCTTGACAATTTAATTTGAGCCTAATCACCTGAGGCATAAATGACATGTGGATAACAACTCTTCTTGAGCTGCAGGAAAATGATAGTACGAGTCTGACCATGCTGATGAAACCTCAATAAGGCACACAGTCTCAAAGCCCTTTACTAGAAACAATCCACTATCCATTCAGAAGGAATTATTATATACACTACCTGGATCTCCAGGAGCACTCCTCTTGTAGCCCATATAGAAACGTTCTTACAAAGGTCTTACCAATGTCACTTAAAGAAGCTTCTAGTACTGTGGAGTGTGAAAATGATGCCTGTTCAGGTAAGATGATGAAACCAAAGACAAGAGGAAGAAAGTAGGTTCTTCTATCAGGGCGAAGAGTCTGCATTACAGATGAAACCATGATGAGACAGGGTAAATAATACAACAGCTTCATAAACAAGAAGTGAAATGCACACCTTTTCTTGAACATAAGGTTGAGAGAAAGGAACCTTGAGAGCAAAGGCTTTGGTGCCATTGGGGAAGCTTTGCTCTTGCAGGCCGATGCCTTTAATAATGACCTCAGAGACAGTGAGCAATTCCGAGCCAAAGGTGATATTCAGCAGCACTGCATCAGGCAGAAAGTAACCCAGCAATGCTTCAAACACCTTCTGCTTGGGCTTAGTGTCTGATCACATAAAAACAATTATTAAAAAATAAATAAAATGTACAATAAGCCGTTCTGCCCTAAATTCAACACTCACTGTCTGTGATTTGGGGGGGCCATGGTGTCAAAGGGGTGGTGATGGGAAATAAGACCTTATACGTGGTCTTATCCTGACCCTCCATCCACATAAGCTCAAGCATGGGTTCTATGGTGTAACTTATATGGTACTGGTTCTCAACAGCATGACTCTATATATAAAAAAAAAAAATAATAATAAAAAAAGGCGTTACTCATTCAAGTTAGACACATTAAGGAAAACTTAAGTTTGTAGAAAACCCAACCTTGTAGTATCCACCAGGAGCCCCAATAGGAATCTCAACAACTACATGGGACTCTGTGAAGGCCATGCCATAGTTACGGCTACTCATCTCTTCAGATGTGAGCCTTCTACCATCAATGCCCATGTGCACCTCCAGGATTTCAACTTCTAAGGACATCAAAGGAGTTAAGTGCAGAGGAAACCGCCAAGAAATCATCTGACCCACAACAGTAGCTCCATCTGAAGTTAAATCAGAGTACAGGACTTCAGGACTACACAGTCATGGGACACCAAAGTGGCAAAATAAGTGTGTGAGAATGAAGTCTCACTGGTTGGACAGGCAGCTGTTGACTCCACTATAGCCATCATCCAGCGATCTCTGAACAGGACCACTGATTTGAACACAATCATATCAATATCGTCAACCTGACAAGGAAAAATACTTCAGACACTGTAGGGAAATTAATGTGTTATATCCACTGGCATATGAAACATTTCATACATTTAGGAGAAAGTTTTCAGCCATGTTGTATGGGCTTCGCATAACCAGCCGTGTTGGAGAACTGTAAACATTGTAGCCCATCCCTTGGAGGGTCTCTCTATCAAAAGCCTTCTCTCCAGGGGTGTAGAGTAAGATTTTCCAGAGTTGCAAGTTAGGTATAACTGTGGGCTGTTACAATAGGACAAATGTAAGAATCTGCATCAAAGATAACTATGAAGAAAATTAGAACCGCTCACCATTTTGATGAAAAAAACAGTGTGAGTGGTGCTTGCACACACAAAACTCGCAACCAAAAGGCTATGGCAGTTGCCAGGACGTTGCTATGCGGTTACCAAAAGTATTTTTAGTGCATCGTTATGCAGTTGTTAGGAAGTTTTTAGTTGTTGGTATATCAAATTAATATCCCACCCCTAAGTCTCTATGGTATTTTATTACCTATGAGGACTCTCAGTGCTAGTCTATAGCGGTGTCCATAATACCATAAAGAGTTTGTACCAAATTTGATGAAGAAACTTAACGATAAAAAAAAAAAAGGTATTTTCAATACATTATGAATGGATGCGTGTAGTATGAATGCAATCTAGATATCTGCCATTTTGGCATGGTTTACAATGTCCTTAAAAAACATGCAATTGCAGACATCATTCATGTGGTGTAAGTGGTGTTCAGTTCACTCCACTTCATTTGTACCCAAAGTATGAACAAATGTTAGTGTTGCTTACTGAAGCATCACTTAAATAAAGGTTACATACCCCCCCTTTCACTGGTGCTTCCTTGAATTCTGGTATTGCAATCCTTACAGATACCTGACAGAACACAAACAGGCATGCACAGACTGTGGTAGCAATAACATTGAATTTCCATGGGCACATTAGAACATTCATTGTTCAAGATTCTCTAATTGGTTTAAAAATAAAGAGCTTTCAAAGATTATTTTGTGGAGATCTAGCCATAGCAGGTAACAAACCCTTTCAATGAGTTACTGATTGCATTGAGCTGCAGCAGTGGCAATCTTGGCCTACTTGAGGCCTGTTGCATGAAGCTAGTTGAACAAACTCTGGTTTTCAGAGTAGGTTTTGAGTTTACAAAATCATACAAATCCAACATGGTTTAGATCAAGTTCAGCAGGCTCACAATGCTCTGTATAAACATTCTCTGTCAACTCAGTGTTTGACCCAGAGTTTAAGATTAACTCTGAACCGTGTTCACCTGAAAGTGTGACATACAGCCAATCAGACGGAACATGGGATTTGTCTCTAAGATTTTTAGGGTACGTTTACATGACAACATAGTACAAAAAACGGAAATGTTTTTCTTTTGCGTTTTTTTGCATACAGATGACGACATTGTCAAAACGATCCCAGTTCACACAAAGCAGTGAAAATGACCAAAGATACTGTATTATTCTTGCCAGGCCAGTAGTTGGTGATGTCACTTTGTAAAGAAACACTACGCACCTATAGACTGAACACATAATACGAATGTGCACTTTGTCAACATTTTTACAAATGTGCGTTTTTGTAGTTTACACGGAGACAATAGCGGAACCGTTTTCAAAAACATTTTACTTTGAATCCCATTTGCGTTTTCAGGCCGTTGTGAAAAGAAAGGCCAAATCACATAAAAAGTTGAAAACCATGTCATATAAACGGACACTTAATTGGCTTTATGCCCAGCTGCACTACTTCCTGAACTTCAGCCAGCTCCTTGTTTCCTGTCTGCCATTATTGGGCACAATTGATTAATTCAGGTGCGTCTGATTATTGTTGCCATGACTACTGAGGTCAGGCACACCTGAATTAATCAATTTGTCTGATAATGGCAGACAGGAAACAAGGAGCTGGCTGAAGTTCAGGAAGTAGTGCAGCTGGGCATAAAGCCAATTTGGAGTGTGAGATACAGGGGGAGTGGCTTTATTGCATCAGATATATGTCACTTTGCTCACAGCTGATTGGTCCAGTTTTGGTTTGCGTGTAGCAAGTTACCATGGCCCTGAACATCGCTAAAACCAATCCACCAATCCAACAGAGTTTGCTCAAACTGATCTCAAAGTTACCTGGTAGCAACAAAAACCAGCTTCATGCAACAGGCCTCTATAGAGTCAAGGAGAGATTAAACTTACTCATTTATATTTTAAGTTTATAAAACAAGTTATTTCAGTACCAAGCATGATATTCTACTCAAACGCAAGTAAGGTGATCCACTTCAAATTAAGCAGCTATCAATCCCATAAACTATCCAGCTGCCATTGGTCAAACTTGATACATACAGACAATATGTAATGTCTAAAATGTCCATATTTTAGTCTAAATGACAAAATATTTGCTATATAAGAAAATGAAGTTACTTGCCTCCATGGAGTTTGTCTCACACAAAATCTCACGTGAAACCACAGTGTGACTGCAGGACTTGGACGCTTCAAGGACTTTCGCAGTTAGCATGGGGAATTCATAGAGTTTAACCTGTATGGCTACTTTAAATTCCTTGTCTCCCTACAACAATGAAAAATAAATAAACCTGGTTGGGTCTATACATTTTTTTTTCTCTCAAACACTCACTCTATGGTGGAAATGCACCAACTTTTCTCCTTCATATTTTCTGTGATAAGCAATAGATCCAGGACTAGAGCTGGTTAAAGGAATGCTTAATTTATAAAAGACACAAACCTGTTTCTCTGCAAAACAACTCTTTAGGGAAGCTGACACGATCGTATTTCCCCAAGGATCCAATTTCTGTGTGTAGCCACACTGAGCCGCCAGGTGAGGTGTGAGAAAGACGGTCTGTGCGTTATCTGAAACGCCCAGAGAAGCTCTGAATTGATTCCTGGGGGTATTAAACTCATTGGCACACAAACAAAGGGATAATCAACTTACTGACTGCATAAACCTCTAAAGGACTTCCTTCACTCAGAGAGCTAGGGAGAGTAAACTGCACCCTATTTCCAAGACACTCCGCTTGTATTCCACCTGCAAGAATAGTCCATTAAGTTATGAATTACATGACTTGACACACACAACGTTTAAATGGTTAGCAAACATGGCTTACCTGCAGAGGTATCTGCATCAATGCTTATAATATTGACCATAAGCCATAAAGCCCTAAAAGCATTAAAAATAAATAAGCACATCACTTGATGAATTCAAACACACTTATTTCCATAGCCGGAACATACCCTATTTCAAAGCATCCCATTCTTTGAAATCTTTGTTAATGTATTTTACAAACCATCAACTGTGTTTTCTACACAAACGAGTGACCTCACCGGAAGGCGATTAAGAACGGTGTCTCGAGCGCGTTCCGTCTGATTGCACAGTATTGCGCGCAGGTGAGGAACTCAAACACCTCTCACAGAACTCTCCGCCCAAAGGTGTGAACCTGGATTTGAAGGTTAATGGGGAAACTGTTGGCTCTTTGTTACCCATAGTGATCATGTATTATTAAGTGAACGTTTCTTTTGAGTTGTCAGCTTTTTAGGACGTCAGTGCGGAAAGGCATTCATGATTTGAAGCCGCGTGGGTATGTGATCCTAAGTTGAATTTTTTATTCGCGGTAAGCATTGTCTCTTTTGCCAGTTTTGTTTGATGTCTTATTCTAGGTATGGCTCATATGGAGTACTGGGTCTAGATGTCAAGTTTCACCGTTAAAGGTTTTATCAGGACTGTTTCTCGGTAACTAAATGCTTTTGAATTATAAATGCTTGGATTCTCTAGCAGTCATTTTTTTATGTTTCAACATCTTGGAAGCCAAAATACCAGTATCTAATTTGTTTTGCTATAGCTGTTGTTGGTATATGAACTCGATACAAGAGTCAATTAAGGCAACTGTTTTCTCAGGACGTAGTTATTTTCTGGTTTTCTATTTAAAAATAGAACATTATTTCTCATTATTCAAGAACCGCTATAAAGCCAAAACAATCTCTATTAGCCTACCTTAAATTATATGTTTATCTCTGTAAAGCTGCTTTGGAACAATCCATTGTTAAAAGGGCTATATAAATAAAGATGACTTGACTTGACTTAAAAGTATTTTTCTTTTTTTATGTAAATGGCATGTTCACATTTCAAACATTTTCAAATGTGTTTTCATGTTGTCATTTTAACTCATACACTGCCGTTTCATCAATTGTTTTAGTTGCTGTTAGCTGCTGAAAGAAATTTACAGATTAAGTTAAATTGCCTTTATTTATTTACCTTTGATAAGATTTTATATAACAAAAAAAGAGCTAGCCTGTTCTCATATCAGTGTCAATAAAATGTCAAAAAACAAAGAACATTAAAACATAATCGGTGCATATGCTCATCTATCATTATGCTAAATGCAGAGTTGTATTCTGTTGCAGTGATGTAATAGGCTATATAAATAGGCTAGATGGATTCGTTCTCTACAAGAGGATCTGTTTACAGCAGGTGAGTTGAGGTTAAGGAAACCATGAGTTTAAATATTGGGTTATAATTAATGTAATTCTGATATATATATATATATATATATATATATATATATATATATATATATATATATATATATATATATATATTATACAAACTTTTAAGATCAATCCACACTTTGTGTATTTTCTTTTTCTAACAGAGATCCTCAAGAAATATGTGCAAGAAATGTATTTATTTATTTGATTGATGGATTGAAAGTGTTACGGATAAACTCCTTCCGTCATAAAGTCATGGCACACAAATGGCAAAATTACCTGAAAATGCCTTGTCAGAGATTACACAAAATATTTTTAACATTCTTGCAAGCTGGTAGTCCAACAAAAAATAAAATTCTGTCTTGAGTATAGAAGTACTATGCAATCATTTAAGCTATTTTTCCTTGTATACAACCTTTTTGGCAAAGTGCTCTGGTGGAGGTAAAAAATGACAGATTTTATTTTTCAATGAAAGGAATGTACTATATTTCAGTTTGATAATGTTTTTTTTTTTATTTCGTATTTTGTATTTTTAGGTGATTGTATGGTACTACATTATATTTGCACAGTAGTTATATTTTTTTCACGTTTTGAGCATATACTAATAATAATAAATGTATTTTATATAGCGCCTTTAAAAGTTACTTTCTCAAAGCGGTTTACAGGCAAACATAACAACAGAGAAAACTACACTGTTTAAATACAAAAATAAACAAATACAATGAATAATCAAGTAAAAGCAATCCTAAAATATTTTTTTTTGAGAAGAGATTATTGACCCCCAGACAATAGCATATAGACCTGAAAATTACATTTCCAACTTACTGTCGTAAATATTGAATGCTTTAAAGCACAGACTTAAGTTTAATCTATTTTTTAAAGACGACACGTGGCAAATTATTGCTGAAGTAAAAAAAAGTTTTAAAAAGTGAACTTAATAAAAGTTACAGAATTTAACGTTTATTGTCATGAAAAATGCACAAAATTACTATTCAAACTTTTTATATGAAATCTATATTTTCAAAAACATGTTTTACTCTAAAACTGCAAGAAAATCAAAGCCATACATCTAAACATGTTGTGTTCCAAATTTGAGCTTGATATCTCAAAAAATAGCTTTCAGTAAGATTTTGTTCGGGGCAGTACCAAAAGATTTCACTAGATGAAATTCGTCTCCCATTCATTTCCAATGCGGTCATTTTTAACCGTGAGGAGCACAAGTGTGACTATTTTTTTCAGGACCATTTAACCTTTTCGAATCATGCCCATGATTTCTTGTTCACAGCAAGTGCCAAAACCTTTACCAAGTTTCATTACATTTCGATGAAGTAAAAGTAAAAAGGGGCACCAGAATTGAGTAGAGAACCCTAGGGTTCTATAACCCACATTAACTTTTTTCCCTAAGAGTTTAGTTATTGACCAATTTATTGACTGAGTTCATTGGCTGATTGATTAAACCGTTTTTAGTGTTTTTGATGTAGCTAACATCCACATTTCTGTATTTTTAGTAGATAATGCAAGTATTTCATTGGCAAGTCTTCCAGATTCAATGATCAGTACCACCATGATGTATGGACAAATTCTCCACCATCAAGGCAGGGAGGAAGATCTCATTAACCTCAACGTTGGAGGCATCCAGCACAAGGTGGAGCGCTGCGTTCTGCTCCGGTTCCCCAACACACGCGTGGGTCAGTTAATCCAGTGCTGCAGCGATGCCGCCATCTTGGAACTCTGTGACGACTACAGCCCCGCTGAACAGGAATACTATTTCGACCGGAGCCCTCAAGTCTTCCACTGTGTTCTGAACTTCTACCGTACGGGACACTTTCATGCTCTTGAGGAACTGTGTGTATTTTATTTCAGCCAGGAGATCGAATACTGGGGCATTTGTGAGCTGGATCTGGAAACCTGCTGTCTCGATTGGTTCCTTGAACGGAAGCAGAACGCTTGTGGCCGGTCAGGTGGCGCCTCATCTGAAGATATCTCGGTTGTGAGCAGTGACTTGTGGAGGTTTGAGGGCACCTGGTGTTCAGAAGCGCGTAAGCTCATGTGGCAAACTCTTGAAGATCCCAGTCACTCCAAATGCTCCAAAGGTGTAGCGGTGGTTTCTGTCCTGGTCATTTTGACCTCTGTTGTGGCCATGTGTATCCACAGTATGCCGGAATTCAGGCACGCAACTGACAGTGAGCATTCTGTCCTAGACTCTCTGGAGGTCTTCTGTATCCTTTTCTTTTCAGTGGAGTTTGCCCTGCGGGTCGTAGCAGCTCCTCGCCCATGGAGGTTTTTGGGAAACCCTCTGAACATGATCGACATCGCTTCTATCTTGCCTTTCTACATGACGCTGGCCATTGAAAGTTTGGACGAAGATGATGGGGAGAAAAACCAAAGTCTGGTCAACATGGGAAAGTTGGTTCAGGTTCTCCGGTTAATGAGGGCCTTCAGGGTCCTAAAGCTTGCAAGACATTCAGAGGGGATGAGAGCGTTTGGGGAAACTCTAAAGAACTGTCACAGTGAGGTGGGTCTCCTCATTCTTTTCATTAATGTTGGAACATCGTTCTTCTCAACTTTTATCTACTACACTGAAAAGGAAGAAGCTTTGTCCAAACTCTCTTCCATTCCTGTTTGTTGGTGGTGGGCCATTATTTCAATGACAACAGTAGGATACGGAGATGTATATCCACAGACAGTGGCTGGGAGAATTGTAGCTACACTTTGCATTCTCTGTGGGTTACTTGTGACTTCTTTACCCATCACCATCATCATGAACACCTTTTCTAAGTACTTTGAAAGACATACACCTAGGAGGTGCCTTTCAGAAGCTAAACCATAGGAAAATGTTGAAAGGCTGGCTTGCTTTTTGCAATCTTCAGAAACATTTAAGGAAAAGTCATTCTTTTGTACATTATATATTGTATAGACACTCTATTAATCTTAATAAAGCCATCCAACATGTACGAATCAAATACTTCATGTCATGTTTCTAAAAACGATGCCAGATATTTGGACCTACTAAATTAATTATAATACACTAAAGGCGCCCACACAGTGCAAGTTAATCGGGCTGATTTTGGGCCCAATTCTCCCCTTCTGACAATCCTAGGTAAAGTCCCGATTATCTTGATGGTTCTACAGATTATTTGATCAGATTTTACTGTGATGTGTGTGATAAAAGTGACTGAATCTGCTCGGAAGAACGTCCAGCCCAGGCACATTAGAAAAACTTACCTGTGGCAACATTTTTGCAAAATGCAAAATACATTGCGTCCTGCACATTTCGCTACAGTTTCAAAGTGCAATGTCCAGTGAGAGGCGGCAAACAGATGAACGTGAATATGGCAACATTTTATTACGTTGAAGTTCGTACGCATCACCGCAGTTCTGAATTGAAATGTCTGGTGAGTGGCTGTAAAAGCTCAATGATCCGTTTTAAAATAACGTACACCTATACTAAACTCTAAACCTACCTTATAGTGTTAACAAAAGCAAATATGACATAAATGCAATCGTAACCATGGTATTTTATTTTTTGAACTCTTGTCTTTCACGGGATTCGTATCCGAGCTCTCCGCGTTTCCACAATTCTGTACCAGCTGAGCTACCGAACAAGCTTAGTAAGTCAGTAAAACCGAACATATGGAGCTGGTTAATGATGCAAACTCCAAAATATATTAGTTTACAAATCATGCACTGTTTTGAGGTCATAACATAATTGTGCAAGGAGCCTCGTGAAAACAAATCTTTATTAATCCATAATTTGCCCCTGTAATCATAAATGTGTGTGAAAACGATTAAAAGTGCTTGCTGTTTTACAGTCTCTATAGCACACAAACATCTTAGAGACATCTGTATTTATCAGATGCATTTACACAGCAGGTCTTCTCCAGATCTCCAGATCTTTAGCAGACATCTTACAGATGTACATGTGCTGTTCATTTCTGTTATAAACTGCAGTGATATATACGTAGTGGTACATATTTTTTGTGTTTTGCAAAAATGTTGCCACAGATGCATTTTTTCCAATGAGCCTGTGTTGCGAACGTCAGGGCTACACCGATCTCAAAGCGTAAATATCCAACATGTTGAGTATTTACGATCAGTAATCATGTTGTGTTGGGGGAACCCCGAAGATAAGCGCACACTCTGCAGATTTTCACTTGGAACAAACCGATAGCCAATCAGAAAGTGAACTGACAGAAGCAAAACACAAATTCATCACCTTTTATGAATTTGTAAGCCCCCCCCCCCCCCCCCCCCCCCCGCCCCCCGTGAGTTCTGTAAAAAGCAGTCCGAACACTATTATCGCCATTTTCTTTGTGCCCGTCGTCCGCCATGTTTGTTTACTTTGACTGTGAGAGATTTTGTGAGATTTCCGGTGTTCACAGTCACAGGTCTCTGGTTGTTTGTGAATGGAATCTGTTAGTGTGTGTTGCTGTCGTTATCACACCACGTCACTCCACACACTATAGGAACAAAATTCTTAAAGGGGTCATCGGATGCAAATTCACTTTTATATGGTGTTTGCATATAAATGTGACTTTGCAGTGTGTGGACACAACCACCATACAGTGAAAAAAAAAAATCCATCCACTCCTTTTTTTTTTTTTTAATCCTCAGTCTAAACGCTCTCAATCAAGCCGTTTGGATTTTCTGCCCACAACCGCTGACGGACTGTCCCGTATTAGCGTATTTCCGCCCTCAGCCAATTGTATACTGTCTGCCAAGGCAGCACTTTACGTCGACACGCCCCACGGAAGAGAGGGGTGGGGTGAGCAGTTGCTCATTATCATTTAAAGAGACATGCACCAAAACGGGTCTCTGTGAACAGAGCTGTTTTTGAGGAGCTAAAAAGTGTTGTCTTACACAACCATTGAGGAATTTTAACCAAAGTATGTGACAAACTTTACATGAAGACCCTAAAGAATCATACCAACTTGTTGAAAATGGGCATCCGATGAGCCCTTTAAATCTATGATTTTATTTTATCGTCATGTTTGTGGTCTCACATTTTGAAAATCTGAAAATCTTTTAGTGTGGGCAAGTCTTAACAGTTTATATTCAAGTAAATTATGACATATTCAGAAGAAATGAAAACAAGCAGCACAATTCTTTCTTTTCTTCAAAAAAGTTTAATAGGAGTTCTATGTACAACAAATTATCATATTTAATATTCAATTATTCAAAGAGGCAGATTGATCAAATCTGAAATTAGGCAATACTGAAGCAAAACTAAAGCAGAGAAGGACCAAAACCCTTCATACAATCCTCATCTGCAAAAACCCCAACATGTCATATTTAGAGACATGAATATGACTCAATAAATTATAAATAAAAAGGCAAATTAATTGTACAAATACCAAACTATTTGTAAAATGCCAAAACAACTAACAGCAATGAAACATCAAATCATACATTCAGTTTTTGTTACGATCCTGCATGCTGTCATAGCTTTATAAAATAATCTTGACAAAGTTCAAATAAACATGGGTTAGAGCGAAAAAAAATCTATTTAAATTAGGCATATATTAATTTATCAATATATGTATTTTTTTATATAAATAATGTATATTTGGCATTAGATTCATCCTCATTATTGATATATTTAATGATTCAAAACAAGTTTGAAGCTAAACCATTCTCAAAACTCTCTGTTATAGCCCATTTATGAGAGGTCTCACGTATTCAAACAACATTACATCAGATGTGCTGGAAAAAAAAGAGAAAATCCCTCCCCCTGATGAATTAGTTATGAAAAACAAAGAGCAGAGTATTTTCATATTAGTGTTATGGTTAACCTTTGAGAGTAAAAACTGTGAATACACAGGAAAACTGCCTGTAATCTCCCCTCACACTCAGAAACGTCATCACAGCACCACAGACAGATCTCAACATCCTGCTTTGCACAAGACTTTGATTATTCTGTGCATTTTAACCCTTAAATGCATGAATGTTTCGCCAAACATTATTACAAATTCGGATCTTTAGCGATCTTTAGTATGGATCTCTACCTGTCGCGATAATATAAAACTCTCCTGATATGGGAGTAACAATTACAGAAGAATAAAATATAGCATATTTTGTTACCTTTTGGTTCATTTTGAGCAGATGTTTTATACCATCATCACTGTCCTCGTCAGAGCTTATTTCGCAGTACATTCAGCATCTGGCTCATATTCGCAATTTTAAACATATTTTCAAAACAATCATTTTCAACATCTTCAAAGTCAATATTTTGATCGCTGACAGCGTCTTCACCAGATCCACAATCAAGTGACGGAGACAGTAATATTTATTGTGTACAGTACTTACTCTTCAGTAAATCACTGAGCCATTTCAAGTTTTGCTGATGATACTTCCTATTCTTTTGTTTTCCGCCTGCAGTAACTATGAGTGAAACGTCACTTCATCACTGTGTATCAGATATTGACACCTTCTGGAATAAAGGTGAATTGCTCTTATTCAGTCATTAAAGATTCAATTATTGTTGTGCAGAAACGATATATACTTACACTGTTACACACCTCGGGTCATTAGCGACCCCATTAAATTTTTACAAAAAATATATGGGAAAACAGGCATCCTTTCCTATTTTGTCTGGTTATATTGTTTATAACGAATGTATTGAGGAATATTACAAAGATTGATGTCTAACTTAAAAAAATGAATGAGGAGGAGGGTAGTGAATGAAGTCTCGGGTCACTAAAGAACTGAGGTATGCGTTTAAGGGTTAAATGGAAAGAATCACTATTTCCACATAGTCTACCAAAGCGAGGATGTTAAATTGTGTCTGTGCCATGATCTTTAAATGAAACCATTCAGGTTATTGCTGAACAGGCAGCGAAACATCTATACTGAAGTTCTACACAGCTGAACACTCACTCGACTGCCTACGATATTGTGATTTCTTAGCAGAAAAGCCTTGGATAACTGACACATGAAAAGGAAAGGTGGAGTGTGGTGGAGTAGAGAACAACTGTTAAAAGGTATGATTTTTATGTTTAATTTTTGTAATTATTAGTACAATCTTAAAAAGATAATGGTGCCGTTTGGAGGGTGGACAGTGAGGCCTATACACTAATACGGAATACGCTCTCGCACAGAAACGATATGTTCAGTAGAGTACTAGTATGTATACACTATACATGTTGATTGTCCTGGTAAAACCAATCCGTGCCTAAATGAATCCAACACACCTCTATGACAAAAGCACCAGTTTTAACCTCTCAAATGTCTCAATGTATTTTTAAACAGCTGTTTACATTTTCACATTTTCATTAAAAGAAATTACAGCATTGTTCATAGAACAATGACTGTCTTTGCATTATGGAGGAACTGACCCTCAAAGAGGAGAATCGGAAACTAACAAAACCTATTAAAGGGCTTCCCTGCAGTACGTCAGTAAACTGAAAGTGGCAGCGCAGTTTATTTTTTGAATGATGTAATGTATTTGCTATGCGTCTTTACTGTACATCTGTGCACACACTGTGAAACTTTATAAAATGTTTTATAGGTGAGAAATGTCCTTAGGGGAAGTGGTGAATAAATAAACTCTACGACCATGTTGAAAAGAGCAGCGTTGCTGGTCACCAGCATGTTGTGTTTTAGATGCGGTGAGTGTCCCTTCTTAACTAGCTTTACCAGCAAGACTTCCTACTGCCCTACAAATGCAATAACTACGGCAATAAATTACGTGATTGATTTATTTTACTTTTTTTTTTAACTCTTTCCCCTCCATTGATTGAATTTTCTGTAATTTCACTGTTGTACAGTAGGGGGCGTTATGACAATGGAGCTAGAAATGTGTCTTTATTACATGCGAGAAAATAAATGATCTGAGAGAAAAAAAAAAGTTTGAGAGAAAAAGTTATCACACTGATAGCAAAAAAGCATTTCATGAGAGAAAAAATAATATTTGAGAGAAAAAGTTTTCATACCAATAGCAAAAAATTATATTTGAGACTAAAAAAAGTTTTGAGAGTATTTTCTCATAGAACATAAAAAAATATAAATTTGACATTTTTAAAATTATTTCTGAGAAAAAAAAATCTCTCTCAAAATACTTTGAAAGAAATCTCAAATATATATTTTTAGCTATCAGTGTGAAAACATTTTCTCAAAAAAAAAAAATGTTTCTCTCAAAACGCTTTTCTTTGCTCTCGATGCAATTTTTTGCTCTCGTGTCAGGATTTTGCTTTAGCTGTGAAAATTGTGTCATGGGCGGGGCCACGTTTTTTTTTTTTTTTTCCTATTGGAACGTTCCTATTGGGCAATCGGTTTGAGCATCGTCTTGTCTTGGGATTCGAACTGAATCATTACACCATTGTTCGCGTTCGGTTCACCTAGATAGATGCCGCCTCTGCCTTAGAGTTTAGATTCTCTATTTCCCGTCACTATCCTCGGGCCGGGCCGGACCTTTGATTTAGAGACGTGCACTCCCAATGCAAAAGAGTGCGGCGCGGGACTAGATTCGATGGCCGGGCGCAGGCGCAGGCGCGGGCTGTAATGCACCGTGTGTGTGGGTTCCGGGAGAATAAAACGATTCGTGGGACTCCCGCAAACTAGAAATATCTATGAATAAAACATAAAACCGAATACATGTTTATTCATCTGTTGCAGAAAAGCAACAAGAACAACTAAAACAAAATACAAATGATTTACAGGCCAGAGTTTTGTTTTATAACATGTTTAACATCAAATAACATCCCCCGTGCCTTCGAGCCCGGACTGCGACGATAGTGAATGCGGAAGTAGCACACCTACTTCACTCGGAAATAGCAAAGCTGCTGTGCAAAGGGGCTATAGAAAAAGTACCGCCTTCTCTGAGCGAGTCAGGCTTTTACAGACGATATTTTCTCGTACCCAAGAAAGGACAGAGCTTTCAGACCCATCCTAGATCTGAGACATTTGAACAAGGTGCTTGCAAAAAGACCGTTCAAATGCTTACGACCAGAAAAATCCTCGCGCACGTTCGCCCGAGGGACTGGTTTATTTCTCTAGATCTGAAGGATGCCTATTTTCAGATTCAGATATTACCCCGTCACAGGCAATTTTTGAGATTCGCCTTCGACGTTCAGGTATATCAATACACCGTCCTGCCGTTCGGCCTGTCTCTAGCACCCCTTACATTTACGAAGTGCATGGACGTGGCGCTCGATCCCCTGAGGACTCATGGGCTGCGAATAATGAACTATCTGGACGATTGGCTGATATTGGCACAGTCAGAGACAGAACTGTTATCTCACAGAACAGTGCTTCTCAGTCACCTGGAAAGCTTTGGTCTCACGGTCAACTGGACCAAGAGCTCATTAATGCCCAGTCAGTCAATTTCCTTTTTAGGAACTGAATTCTGTGGCCATGACGGCTCGTTTGTCGACACAGCGTGCGCGCCGTGTTCGCCGCCTAGCCGCGTCTTTCCAGATGGGCAGCTTTCTCCCTTTGAAAACGTTTCAAAGGTTTCTGGGCTGTATGGCTTCAGCGGCAGCGGTGCTCCAGCTGGGCCTACTGCGCATGCGCCCGCTCCAACGCTGGTTAAATGCTCGCGCGTCTCGCCGAGCCTGGGTTTCTGGCGGCCAGAAAATTAGTGACTCAGACCTGCATAGCGGCTCTCCAGCTCTGGTTAGAAGCCGACTGGTATCAGCAGGGAGTGATGATGGGAACCATTTCTTATCGGAAAGTCATTTTGACAGACGCGTCCAACTCGGGTTGGGGCGCGCTGTTCGAAGGCAGACCGGCCTTTGGCCAGTGGTCAGACCAAGAGAAGTGTTTTCACATAAACTGTCTGGAAATGATAGCGCTCGAGAACGCGCTGACGCGCTTCCTCCCGTTCATACAGGACCAACATGTTCTCGTCCGCTCGGACAACATGTCTGTGGTTTCCTATGTAAACCGTCAGGGCGGTGTCAGATCCAGAAACCTCTGCAATCTGACGGAACGCATCCTTATTTGGTCCCAGATGCACCTGCGCTCGCTGAGGGCGGCGCATGTGCCTGGCCATTTGAACGACAGCCCAGACAAACTGTCCAGGGACAACGTTCCCCCAGGGGAATGGTCCCTGCACCCCCAAACTGTCCAGAAACTGTGGCGCCTATTCGGCAGAGCGGAAGTCGACCTATTTGCGTCAAAAGACAACGCTCATTGCCCGATGTTCTTTTCGAAGAACGAGGACGCGCTGGCCCAGGTCTGGCCCAGCCTCCCACTGTATGCTTTCCCTCCGGTCTCCCTGTTACCACAGGTGATCAAGAGAATCAGGGAAACGCGTCAATCGGTGCTCCTCATAGTTCCGCACTGGGAGAATCAGAATTGGTTCCCGGAACTAGCACGGCTGTCACATGCAGCTCCGTGGCCGATTCAGGTGAGGCAGATCTCCTCTCTCAGGCTCGCGGCGCGATCTGGCATACCCATCCAGAGCGCTGGTCTCTGCACGCATGGTTGATCAACGGGTACTCGTTGCCCTGCCAGAAAGAGTGATGAACACGATCACGCAGTCTAGAGCTCCTTCCACGAGAAGGCTCTATGCATCTAAATGGTCGGTGTTCTCCAAGTGGTGCACCGACAGAGATCTGGACCCGCAGACGTGTGAGGTTGCGCATCTGCTCACTTTCCTACAAGAGCTGATGGATAAAGGGAGGTCCCCATCCACGCTCAAAGTTTATGTGGCGGCCGTAGCGGCGTTCGCAGAATCGACGCGCGGCCAGTCACTGGGAAGACATGAGCTGGTCATCCGCTTCCTTAAGGGAGCTAGAAGGATGATTCCGCCGCGCCCCCCGTCGGTTCCTATGTGGGATCTTTCCTTGGTCCTCGAGGCCCTGAAAGCCTTCCCATTTGAGCCACTAGACTCCGTGGAGTTGAAATACCGATCACTAAAAACCGTTTTTCTGATCGCTCTGTCGTCAGTCAAACATGTGGGGGACCTGCACGCGCTGTCAATCAGCGCGACGTGTCTTGAGTTTGGGCCGAATGACTCTAAAGTCATCCTCAAACCTAGACATGGCTATGTTCCAAAAGTGATGGGCACTCCTTTCAGAGCGCAAGTCATTTCACTGTCGGCTCTGCCAGCGTCAGACAGTGAGACAGACGTGAATCTCCTTTGCCCGGTCAGGGTGCTGAGGTTTTACACTATGTGCTCCGCCTCTTTCAGGCACACGGAGCAGCTGTTTGTTTCGTTTGGTGGGCATTTCAAAGGTCTCGCTGCCTCAAAACAGACTCTGTCCAGATGGATAGTGGACGCTATAGCGGCCGCTTACGCGTCAAAAGGTCTGCAATGCCCTCTGGGCATTAGGGCTCATTCCACTAGAGGCGTGGCC
Source organism: Tiaroga cobitis (assembly GCA_030578255.1). Lineage (NCBI taxonomy): Eukaryota > Metazoa > Chordata > Actinopteri > Cypriniformes > Leuciscidae > Tiaroga > Tiaroga cobitis. The sequence continues at coordinate 995,222 of JAROOI010000033.1, forward strand.
TCATCGTGGGCGTGGTCCAGCGGGATTTCTATTCACGACATATGCGTAGCGGCGGGCTGGAGCTCCCCGTCTACCTTTGTCAGGTTCTATAACCTAGAAGTTCCCACCCTGCAGACTAAACTTCTGTCAGTCTAAGCGAGTTGTGCGTTCTGCCCAGATATATCATGCTCAGGCCACTCTCACGTGACTTAGCTCTCCTGGTTGAGCTGCACTAGTAGGGATGTGCTATATGCTTATACAGACCAGTGCTCTGCTCTGTATTTCCCTATGGGTGCATATGTACAAGTGATGGCAAGCGTGGCTGGCCACCTTATTTTTTCCAGTTATTGGGTTCCCCGAGAAACCTCGGCGACTCATGGGTGGATGCTTGGCGCGCACAGCGTTGACAAAAAGTTCCCGTAGCGTAAGCTAAACTTACGCAATACGAAAGAACCTCTCGTAAGAGAACGTACTTGGTTACTAAAGTAACCTCGGTTCTCTCTAGAGAGGGAACGAGTATTGCGTAAGTTTAGCTTACGCTACGGGGGAAAGATTCATCTTCTCGAGATATTGAAGCCAAAAAATTATCCTTAATTTTGTATTCATTGTCAACGCAGTGCAGCAGCTAGCAGACCTAAAGCAGGAAGTCTTGCGTGCTCATTGGCTGCCCTGCGGGCATCTGCTGCAGCCTACCAGTGAGCCCCGCGCGACGTCACGCCCAATGAAGGGCGCCCACGCCTTCATAGCGTCATAGCCCGCCAGAATGGGCGTGGCTTAGCGTATAAAAGAAGGGGCTGTAGGCTGAATTCCCTGCTTTTCGTCGACTGAAGCGAAGTCGCTCGTGGCGCGAGCCGGTTACGCAATACTCGTTCCCTTACATACGAGGTTACGTTAGTAACCGAGTATGTTTTTCTTCAGAGCTGAATTCTGTATGCTGGCAAATCCTCTAATTATAACAAACAAAGTGTATATATTATGAAAGATTCATTGTGCAGTCAGCTTCATTGATAATAACAGAGATGTGTGAGATCGCGATGAACTGATGTCAGCTTTAGGAATTTTTAAGGGAGCGCACTTTGCGCGCATTCAGTCATGCCAAACCATGGATGCAGTAGCCTGTTTGATTTTATGTTATAACAGTGGTTTGTGTGTTAATGCTTTAATAACACAATTTATCAGGAGCAATTATGCTGATGTGTATGATGGCGACACGTAGGCTAACTTGAAAGTATTTGGAGGTGCAGAACAGAGGAGGAGGAGGAGAAAGTAACATAGAAAGTAGAACGTCAGTTATAACGACCCACGTATTAAAATGGTCGGGTTTAAATCGGGCTCGGGCTTATAATTATAGTTATTGTGTCGGGCCGGGCTCGGACACAATGTGCACGGACTAGGGTAGGGTCGGGCTTGATTTTTTGGGCCCGATCTAAGCTCTAAGTTGAGCACGGACACTCCAATGTTTGGATAAGATGATGACACACACAACTGGATGTTAGCTGGCTGAGCAAGTTCAGGATCACTGAAGATTAAACATTAAAAATAGCACTCATATTCATGAATGAATGTGTATTATATTATTAGCTTGCTAATCGCAAGTAAAGCTAATTATTAATTAGCCATCATGCTCGGTAAACTTGCATGAGTGCTATTTTTTAATGTTTAATCTTCAGTGATGCTGAACTTGCTCAGCCAGCTACCCATCGAGTTGTGTGTGTGTCATCATTTTTCCCAAACAGTGGAGTCTCCGTGCTCAACTAAGGCAGAGACAGCATCTATCTAGGTAAACCGAACGTGAACAATGGTGTAATGATTCAGTTCGACTCCCAAGACAAGACGATGTTTTCACACTGATAGCAAAAAATATATATTTGAGATTTTTTTCAAAGTATTTTGAGAGATTTTTTTTTCTCAGAAATAAATAAAAAAATTTCAAATTGATATTTTTTTATGTTCTAATACTTTCTCTCAAAACTTTTTTTTAGTCTCAAATATTATTTTTTGCTATTGGGATGAGCACTTTTTCTCTCAAATATTCTTTTTTTCTCTCATGAAATGCTTTTTTGCTCTCAGTGTGATAACTTTCTCTCAAACTTTTTTTTCTCTCTCAATCATTTATTTTCTCGCATGTAATAAAGACACATTTCTAGCTCCATATATGACAACTTCTGAAAGATTACAGAATCTCCGTATTCAAATCACAGACAAAAAAGGAACAAGCGATAAAAGCATTGCTTATGCAAGTAGTATTTTTAATTTTGTTGCTAATTGTAACTTGTAACTAACATTCAACTGTTGTTAAAAGAGAATGCATGAAGCTAGAATATGTTTTTGTTTTGTTTTGTTTAAAAGCAGAGGCTCTGTTCTTTCTTTTGATATATTGCATGCTCGGATATTCATACAACACAGTTTTTTTGTGAAAATTATGAAAAACGCAGGCGGTGGCTGGCAACTTAAAAAAAAATGCTGGCAGGGAAAGAGTTAAAGGGTTAGTTCACCCAAAAATGAAAATTAAGTCATTAATTACTCACCCCCATGCTGTACCAACCCCGTAAGGCCTTCGTTCGTCTTCGGAACACAAATGAAGATATTTATGATTAAATCTGAGAGGTTTATGACTGCTACATAGGCTCCCTAAGGGAATGACCCCGGACGGCCCAGAAAGTCATTAAATAAAATGTTTAAATATTCCATGTCACAACAGTGGCTCAACTATAAGTTTATCAAGCGACGAGAATACTTTTTGTGCGAAAAAACAAACAAAAATAACGACTTTATTCGACTATTCCTTTTCTTCCTTGTAGGCCTGAAACGAGACTTCAAGAGATTTCCACGACGCATGCGCGAGAATTACGATCTCCTTCAACTACTTCAGTTAAGTTCTCACGCGTGCGCGTCGTGGAAATCTCTTGAAGTCTCGTTTCAGGCCTGCAAGGAAGAAAAGGAATAGTCGAATAAAGTCGTTATTTTTGTTTTATTTCCGCACAAAAAGTATTCTCGTCGCTTGATAAACTTATAGTTGAGCCACTGTTGCGACATGGAATATTTAAACATTTTCTTTAATGACTTTCTGGGCCGTCCGGTGTCATTCGATAGGGAGCCTATGTAGCAGTCATAAACCTCTCAGATTTAATCATAAATATCTTCATTTGTGTTACGAAGACGAACGAATGCCTTACGGGGTTGGTACAGCATGGGGGTGAGTAATTAATGACTTAATTTTCATTTTTGGGTGAACTAACCCTTTAAAATCCATTTTCTCTTTGAATCTGAGTTGAGCCAAATCAGACAGATCAGAGTCTAAAAGAGTCTCAATTAAAAAAAAAAGAGAAGTAGTAGGACCCCCGTGATTTTGCCAAGATTTTATGTTCCTGGGTCAACATATTTTATTGATCCTGGACCAACAGTCCTGTCCAAAAACATAGTCCTAACCCTACCCATAAGTTATCCCTAAACTCGGAGGGAATGATGGGTGAATAACACTGATGTAGAAGCACATAACCCTGGTTGTAAGCCTAAACGTGACACAAACTGTAAACTTGTCCCTCAAATCTGATTGGTTGATTGGAATGTTGTTCAAGGATCAACAAAGATGTTGAACCAGGAATATGTTGCACTTGGTGAAATCACGTTCACCGTCAAACAGCTTCACAACACAGACGTCTCACGTTTGTTGACTAGTACTTTTTACTGGTGAACAGGAAAGCTATGCTGGTCCACTAGCTAGACCAGCATTATACCAGCTCTAATCTGTCTTTCCAACAGGGTTACAAGGCTTATTTTGTTATTCCTCAATAAAATATATTCACAAAAATGGGTAAAAAAAATTTGTGTGAAATAAGTGTCTCTTATGAAATTGAAAAAGTCAGACTAGAGCTGCTGCATAGTAGAAAGGCATGACAAATAGCTCTGTTTGCCTTGAACTGATCGCAGAGAGACTCTACTATAGCGCCAGTGTAGTGTCCTGCCATTAATACCACACACTAAGAGGTAATGACACCATGTGCCTGCCATGTATTTATACACTATTGCACATTCTGGCAAGTCTGGTAGAGTGTGTAAGCACGCGAGAGGAGGACACTGGCATTTAGTCTAATACTGTGTATTGTGTTTAATCGAGATGAACAATGTGAAGCCCTCGTGTGTCCGTCATAACAGAGCACAGATATAGAACAAAACTAAAGTTTCCTGCATTTGACACTTTTCTCAGTCATAAGGTGCGGTCACACTTCAGACGTCACAATGAATATGGGCAACCGGATATGATGTCACTAGTTGTTAATAAATAATAAATCACAAATACCACGTACATTAAAAATCAACTCGGGCTCATTGGAAAAATACGCCTGTTGCGACAAAATCATATTACATTTTTGGGACACTTTCAAAGTGAAATATCCTGTGAGTGGTGCCAAAGGCTTTTTTAGTTTTATCCGAAACAGATGAATGGTACTTTGGCAATGTTTTATTGCAATGGTTGTTTTACATATTATATTGCGGCAATTCGTAAATGAAATTTCCGGAGAATGGCGCTAAAAAGTGAATGCTCTATCGTATTCTAAAATAACGCACCACCAACACTAAACTCGGACTTAAACCTAATCCATAGTGTTAATGAAAGCAAATGTGAGATAAAAGCACATTTGCTAAAGCCTTGATATTATTGTTTGCTTCTACAAGTCTTCAAGCTCTTTTATTGAGTGTTGTGATTCGTGTTTCACAGCACTTGAACTGTACCTGATAATCTGTGCCTTTAATCATAATTTGCATGAAAAGGAATACAAGTTTTTGGTGTGCCACTAGTGCAGTTGCAATCTGCAGTGAATAGTATGTATATTGCAAAAATATAGGTTGAGGGAGAGGCACATTTTTTTCAATGAGCACATGTTGCTAGAATGTTTTATTTGATCTACTCCACCTTTCTATAACATGAAGGTTTGAGGTTTGCATTCTCGGAACTGAAGACTTTTCATTATGAAAAGTCACTCACCTGTATTCACATTCATATGAATGCAAGTGAGTGGAACATAAAGTGTAATGTGACCGCACCTTTAGACTTAAACTTTGATAATACACTATATTAATACCCTTAATCGCTTTTTTTTTTAATTTATTTATACTGAACACATCACTATCACACAGTCCTGATCAAATACAGAACCCACGATAATCCAAGAGATGAAGCAAAAAAATTCTCATCAAAATGTCACCAGCTGGACAACGATCCAACGATCATGCATCTGTTTTAACATCTTTGAGCCCCTATATGATCTGAAATGCATGAAAAGAAACAATACTGCAGGGTTTCGCCAGTCTTTGACCATAAGCGACATTTCCTCTGCATAGATCATATCTCATGCAAATCATTTTAAGTTTCCAACACTGATTATAAGGCACCTATGGATGTTTCCACCTTTTATAATCACCAATATCTGCTAGATCTCTACTAAAAAAAAAAAAAAAACTAAAAAAAAACAGACACATGGCATGTGTCAGGTGATGGCACTCTACAACTATTTACATTTACACACGCAGCGATATATCTATGCCACAACTTGTCCGCACTGCCTAAACACATTATTCCATTACAATATCTTTTAAAACAGGGCTGGAGGTTTGTGTTAGAAAAAGGGACCTAGTTGTAATATACTCTTAAGTTTAAATAAAAGATGCAAATCATTGAGAAAAAACACCTGTCCAGTGGACTATCATGTTTCAGCTGTTGTCTATTCATATAAAATGTGCAAGATGATAACTGTACCTCAATGTACGTATTTAGCAGCAGTTGGTAGCATGTCAATGTCTTTCCTCTGGGTGACTTACAGTTGCCGCAAAGAAGAACCTCAAGCACAACATTTCTGAATCCACCTTTTCCAGATAACTTCCTCTCAAACTATTTGGACTAATTGGAAAGCGCTGATTGTTTCTCTGAGTATGTGGTGCTTTCAATACATTGAGACAAGAATTGAGACAGCAATAGAGAGCCACTACAGTATGTAAAAGCACGGCATTACACACTCATATCTCACTTCAGCCTGATTCTTCAACAACATTGTGTTTCTTAAAGGGATAGTTCATGAAAAGTCTATCATAATCACATTATTTAACGGAATTATTTTGCTTAATGTCCTGGCTGCTTTTGTCTTTGCATTGAGGTATGGTGACCCAGACTGTCAAGCTCTAAAAAGGACAAAAATATATTCATGCACTATATTTATGCTCTTTAACATAAAAAGGATATTTTCCATCTGCTTACTTCCACGTCACAGATCAGGTGTGTGTTTGCCGTAACGGCAAAACAGCACTGTAGTATGTTAGTGCAGTTATTGTTATAGTTGTGGTGTGGACACTGATGTTCTTTTACCTTTTATAACAATTTTTAAAACTACATCTGTATCGTTATCATTATGATCCTTGATGTGGACGGGCCTTTACTTCTGTAGGTTTTGTATGTTGTTCTCTTCAAAAACGGCATTGATTGTTGACATGCAAAAACATATAGAATGAAATGTAAATATATTTCAATGGAATGAAGTATATAGAATGTACTGCATGTTAGCTTGGATATTGTGCTCAAGAGCTTGATTTATTTAAGTCCACGTCATGTTAACAATAAACTATGCTTCTAACTACAAGTCGAGAACTGTAGTTCCAACCACACAAGTTTGCGTTGCTGTTTGCGATTAAAAATATGGTTTCAGGAAATGGTAAATCGTTGAACTGTTAATAATGGCGGAACTTGCGACCATAGTTGATGCTTTTGGGAAATGCACCCCAGTATAGTTGCTAGTGACTGGGGCTGTGTTCGTTCAAGTGAAATGGCATTTATGTTTTAGAATATTTCGCTTTAAACCTTCCCATGAACAAAAATGGCAGATTTCAAACGTTCTAGTTTCAGCCTTAGATGTCACGCCCACGGGCTCTTAGCTGAACGGGAAACGGGAATGGGAAACGCTTTTGTCATCTGATTGATTGAATTCTCCAGGATTTCTGGGAGATGTATTTGTCGCATTCCTTAATGGTCCCCCTGGAAACAAAGCCATTGTGACAGCAAAACCCCCTTATGGAAAAAGAAAGCCATTGTATTTACAACTGTGACAATGAGCGCTTATCAGGATCACTGGATTTTCAAAAGTATGTGAAGTTCACAGAACCATTGTTGCAGTAAACTTGCACAACGTTCTTGAATGAATTGTATTTGGAGACCCTTAATGGACATTGTGGTGGGAAAAAAAATGTCAATGCTTTTACGTTCACCCGAGAAACTTTGCGTTCGCTCGCAAAGAACTCAAATGTTCCTTGGGGGAATGCAAACCTTTTGCTAGTGAACGCAAATTTTCTCAGGATAACACATTTGAGAGAGAACACAAAAGCATTAACACATTTTTTAGTCTTATTTTTATTTATTTATTACCATGTCCCTGGAGGGTCTCCACAGAATTGCACGCCGGTCTTTAATTGTGAAGACATCGACTTCGCCTGTCAATCTGAAGGCCTCTGGGCGGTCCTTGGCCCGTAAAAGGAGCTATGGAGTCCTGCACCATTCAAGCAAATGCCATTGAGAGGAATAGAAATATCTCCTACTTTTTTGTCTTTTTTAAATCTTCCCAGTTAATGGTCACCATCCTTTTTAAATGAGCGGCCTAAAAATGTGCTAAATAACACATTTTGTGTTCAATGGGAAGCAAAAACCAATGTGGTTCTGATCGACATATCATGAGGAGATCATAAGTAGATTTTTGGTTGAACTATCCCTTTCCTTTAACCATAGGTGTAAACGAATCATTACCAAATTAATTGTTTTCCCCATACAACAAATAAGAGTTTACTTAATTTTTTTTATGAGCGCAACGTTATTGACAGTTTCATCTCTTCTGAATTTTCTTCTTGTTTTTTTATTTATTTATTTATTTTTATTTTTCATTTTTTGCAAGAGCAGGGCAGTACATTCACAATGCTTTCTGTTCGAGATGTTGTAAGGCTGCCAGGTAAAGGAAATAGCTAAAAAGCCAGGATTTAGTTGCTGCCTTATAAAGCCTTATGAATGTAAGCAACAGTAATGCTAAGAGGATAGACGACCGCTAGTGACCTAAGTAAGCAGCCATCTCTGGGATAATTAGGCCAGGAACCAGTGGGGGGAAAACCCGGATTCATTTTATGCAGTTAAAATTGTGGCAGTAAAGGGAAAAAAAACTGCAAATGTTGTATTTACAAGTATAAGGTGTTGAATCAAATACTGCTGTTGGTTTTTATGCAGTCCACAATTAAGGTAATACATTAGAAATAAAAGCCAAATTAGAAATAAAAAGGGGCATTGTTGCCACCCCTGACCCAACACCCAATTGTTAAATTCACCAATTCATCATAGAGACCTCTGTCTATTGCACATCCGGGTTTCTGTTCTCGAAGGTGACAAGGCAAATGGGCACATCTTTGTGCAAATGCTGGACTGAAAAGTGTGATATACAAAAAAACATCACTGTCTAACCTAAAATAAATCTATTTCTTTTCAACAAACCAGTGACCATAAATATGATATTCCGAAATGCATTGAGACACTGTTAAACCTCCCTTTAAAAAAGTCCACAGGTGGTTTATAGTGCTGTGCAGAAAGGAGAGGAGAGGGGCTTCTACGTTTTAGAGTATAAAGCAGCACCATTTACAGTAATATTATTAAAGTTTCTTTTGCACCTTTATATGTCACAGACTACCTTGAGGGTGAATGTTGAAGAAGATTGGTGTTGTAAATACTTCTCTGTAAATGTTTTTGTGTAGAACCGGTGGTCAGTTAATGAAAGTCAAGCTGTTACTTTATGACTGAATGATATCAAGGCCTTTTTGGGCTGAATGAACTTTAAACCTTAGTCATTGAATAAAATAACATTTTTTTTTTTTAATCTCTTGACAGTGCAGTTTAGTCCAGAACAAGATTAAATCTGTTAATCCTGAAGCTAAACCTAAATTGAAGTCTAGAAGCAATACCTTCATGCAAATCCCCAAATGCGATAACATCACGAGGATAAAGATCAACATTTCCGTTGGAAATACAAATGTGGATAATTTAAGAAGTAAAACTGCTGTGTATATCTTTTCAAGTAGTAGAAACTTTATCATTTAGTTTGCAAACTAATCTTAATTTTGCTTATTTAAATCTAAACGCCACATAAAGTCAAGTTTAGAGTTATCTTGTGTTCGATTGTGGGAATAATGTTGTTGAAGTGACTATGCTGTGACATTAGTTTTGTGCCAGTGCTACAGAATATATATTCTGAAAGGAGTGTTAACTGTGCCTATGCTGAGGGCTACACTAGGCTTTGTTCAGACAGGTAGCAAAAATCTGATTTTTTGGAATCCGATAACAGTACATCCAAATGAGGTCTGAAATCAGATTAACATATTTTGCAATGCACCTGAAGAGTCAGATTACATTTGAAGTACTTTTTTCATCATTCCTGCAGTGTTGCATACTGTATGTCTCTTTCTTTCTTTCTTTCTTTTTCTTCCATATAATGAATTGATTGACATTCTACGGCGCCCCTAATGGGACATTATAATGATATTATATGACTTTAATGCATTCGCAAAAATGTTGCATTCCCCCAAAACTTTGCGTTCACCTACAAAAGCATTGAAATACAGTTTCCTTTTCAAAGTGGAACTCAGCACTGCGTCGTGGATTGATGCTATGGGGAATGCTATCAATGTCCAACGACATTCCATGACGGAACTAGCAGAGCGCCCGCAAGTATAAGAGGGTGCCTTTAATACACGTCTTCAGCTTTTTTTGTCTTCGGGAGCTGCTTGTTTGTATACTTGTGTAAGATTAATGCTGGATGTGCTCATTGCGTTGCATTCGTGGTAAGCTCTGTTCTTGCTTTATTTCCTGAGGAATGAGAATGTAACGTTTGCATGGAGTGTGTTTGGCTAGAGGGAATAGACTGCACTCATGGTGATGCATTCATGGTAAGAAACTCTGTTATTGTTTGAGTCTCTCTAAAAACCATATAAGAGTCTAGTGTGTGTTCAGCTCTCGAGGGAATGTGATGCATTCGCCGTAAGAAGCTCTACCCTGGCTTGACTCTCGAGGGATGAGAGTCTTGAGTTTGATTATGTGGCGGGTCTAATTCTGAGGGATTAGATGCAGAAAGAGTTGAGGTAAGTGTTATTAATATAATAATAATAATAATATCTGCTTCCTCCGCTGCCCCGCAATTTCCATATTGAGGTACTGAAGGATTTTGTAATAATGGTATTCTAGGATGCCCGAGTTGAAGGGCTGCTTAAGAGCTATATCTCTCTTGGTGTTGCATCCTCTGTGAAGGCTCCCACCTTGCCAAAAGAGCGAGTGTGTTCAGCTCTCGAGGGGGCGGAATGTGCTCTCTGTTATGAGCTGCTTTGAGGGAGGTCCCCCTCATGGTTCAGGCCCCATGTCTGCTGAAGCAGCAAAATGGCAGCTTCGATCGTGGGCTCGTATGTGGGCTGAGTAGAGGCAGATATTATAAATTAAGTCTGGCTTCCTCTGCTTCTGACCACCTTGCGGCTCTTGGCAAGGCATATGCGAAGACAAGACAGACCTGAGAGGCCCTGCACACCATGAAAAAAAAATGTTGCAAGTGTTCCATGCCTGCCTTTTGTGGCAGTGTGCTCCTGGAGCAGGTTTGTGGTTAAAAGAAAAACAGGAATCGGAAACCGCTCTTTCTGTCGGTCGTTTTATAGTGTACGCTAAGTAGTGCTTGGTTACTTATGCATGCAGGTAAGTTTTTGGCAAGATACTTTCACCTGGCCCCCAGGGTGAGACTGGTTAATTGTCTCTGGAAGACATCTCTCTTGCTCTACCCTGCTATCCTGAAAGGGTATCCAAGGCTGTGCTATATTCTCTCCTATCTTATGGTCTAAAGTAGAATTATGCTCCCCTGTGAATGGGTTGCTTAACAAGTACCCCTCTTAAGGGTTGATGCAGGGCGAACTGGGTTATTTAGGGAAGTATAGATTCCCTACTTTTCCCTTCTACTCTACAATTACGGTTTGGTGTTGAAGTAGGAATGTATGATCCCAAATGTATATTTTATAGGCCTCACTAGTATGGCCCATGTTCAATACTATAGCTGGTCTTGGAAGAAGTGCCTTAATTCAAGTCAGGATTGAGCTGCTCTCCCCCAGTGTAATGTTTATTTATTATTTATTTTGAAAGTAGTGCATAAGCTCCCCTGCAGCCTCCTTGGGGTTAGATAATGGTGGATGAGAACTATTGGCAAACTGCAGCCTGCCTTTCTCTTGTCTGGGACATATCTTCCTTTTGGATGTCCCTAAGGGTTGATGTAAGGCAAATGGAGTTATATAGGGTTGTATAGTTTCCCTCTATTTGTTTACCTCCCTTCCCAACTACTGTTGGGTCTTGAAGTAGGGATATAGCTCAGCTTTGGAAGGCTCTACTATAGCCCTGATTTGACAATGCTAACAAGTAGAGGATGTTCGCCTGCCGGTGTCCCTCCTTGTTATCTGTCACATACTATGGTCTGGTGCTTAAATAAAAAGATGGAGCGCTAGCTATAGTAGGGCTTAGGTAGAGTGCATTTTCCTCCTAGAAGTAGCAATTTGTATGCCCTCCCTCCTGCTGTTGGGTCTTAAATCAGGGTCTTTTTGCTCCCCTTTTGGTGGGTTTCACAAGCAGGGTGTTAGCGCACTCCCCTAATTATTCCAGGGTATTTAAGTAGAGCTGGAGCTCCCCTGCTATTTTCCTAGGGGTTGAGTTTAATGGTGAGAATCTTTGACAACTATATTTTGCCACTCATATTAGCATCTCTTCTGATGAAAATTTGGGTTGCATTCTCACCCTGGAAGTAGTGGTAATATCCAAGATCGTTGTTGAAAATATTCTCCCTTTGGCAGATACTCCCTAAGGGCTGTGTCAAGGTGAAGTAACCTGACATAGCTGAGCCATTTATTCCTTAGATCTCTGCTCTTGGGGACTCGTAAGGCTGACGCCTGACCCGCGAGGGAGGAAGGAAGGTTGTAATGGCTGGGACTTTGTTAAGAGAGCATAGAAGCTTGAATATCTTCTATTATTTGAAGATAGAGGCTTAGGGAGTTGTGCCACTAGACAGTCTATATGAGTCTTTTTGGATGGGCCCCTAATTGATGCTCTAACTAAGTAATCCATTGAGTCAACTTATGCTATGCCTAATATGTTTGTCCATATTCACAGCTTAATGAGGCAGGCATTCCCTCAGCATGGCATAGTGGGTATTTGTTCCCCATAGCGTCAATCCAAGAAGCAGTGTTGACTTCCACTTTGAAAGGGAA